>ML803652.1:137625-190735 GCA_009831015.1 Picea engelmannii
AAAGTCCCAAAGGTTTGAATAAGATGAAGGAAAGTATTACTTAAGTGTACCTGCCCAGAACAAGACACCAAGAAAAACACTATTTGTAAGTACCAATTGATGTTAGTGCTTCATAAAACCATAGACTTTGAATAAAAGCATAAGTTGATATAAAATATGAAGCAACATAAATATTTATAACAACAATGTCTATATAGTAATAGTTCACAATTATGCCTCAATAAAGCTTCAATAATGACCAAATATGATAACCTAAGCTTGACAAAATGATAATATTTGTTGGAAGCAATGAAGGCAATGTAAAATCAGCTTTAACACTTTCTTTTAAGATGATTTTGCTCATGTTATAGATGGTTGTAGAAATATTTTGCAACAAAAACAAGATAGTTAGTAGGTTAGTCCAATCTATGGTTAGAAATGGTTAGTAAAGATCTTGAGGAAGATGGTTTGAAGGTTGTTTTAGTCAATCAATCACTTGTAAGGTATGAACTAGTGTCTTTAGGGTAAATGGAGTCACTTTTGCAACGACTATTCTTAGGGGAAACAAATGATAATGGGTGAGCTAAAGATAAGAGGGAGGATGGTTGAGGTGTTAATAACCTAAGGCCTCAATCATCCAAACCCTAGAAGGAAAAAGTTGCTAGGAAGTAGGTAACACTAGGCCCTAGCAATTTTCCTTCTTATTTACATCAAGATTGAAATAAATTATGAAAGCTTGATGAAGCAATGGTACTTGAGTGCTACTAAGGTAGGTATATAGTATATGCTTCAAGGGAGGTGTATTCTAGCAAAATCAAGTAGGTGAAGAGTTATTAAGAGAAAGACAATAACATGTGTTTTTATCCTAGGGTTTCACACTAGAAATTTCATAATCTTGTAAATGAACAAGTAAAATATACCATAACCATTCAAAACAAAGAAAGATTGAAAATTTCTACTTACTTCACCAAGAATAATCTAGTCACAATCCCTAGTTGAAGACTTTCCACCATGAAAATACAAAGATACACCAATAAAATCTCCCTCCAAGTGTTGCGCACTACTTAGTTCAGCCAATAAGACTTAAAAGAGGCTGAATTTCAGACCTCACACTTGTGTGAGTGAAAGATGATGAATAAAAATGAGAGTTTGATCTCTTATTTATACAATACAAATGACCTTTAATTACATTTTAGGTCAAAAAAGGACGACATGGCTAGTTTACATCAAAAATCCAATTTTACATAAAATTGACAATAAAAAACCTAATTTCATCTTTTTAGGGTGATGTTGGCTAACCTATTGGAATTCTAGGCTTCCAAAGTGAAACGTTGGGGCTCAAAACCCCTCAAGAACTGCCACACGTGCTAACCAAATACATCCTCATGCCGAATACCCCAACTGGATGACGTCAAGGCTCTGAATGATGACATAAGGGGCCTTCAAGGGTGAACATCATGGTGGGAAGGCAAGACCCCCCTATATCCAAGAATTCTAAAGTGCCTTTGGTGGAATGTCCTCCCTTTTCTCTGGTGCAAACCTATGGTATCCCTCTTCCCTTAGTTGGGGTCTCAACATCCATCTGGTGGTTTTTTATCCCTATGGAGGTCTGAGCTAATCATCTCCCCATATGTATTTGTCCATCGGGCATGGTCCTGCAGCAACAACAAGTACACCCTCCATGGGATCATAAGTCACAAGGATCATAGAAATGTCAATCACATCTAATAATCAAGTTACCCAAACATGTGCATAAAACCCCTTTTTCCCAGACAAGTGCTCAAAGACGTTATGTTATTCTACAAGCTACGTTTGGAGAGGGTTCTAGGATGTCCTATTGGGATAATTCTTCTTAGGCATGGGGTGTTTCCAGGTGAATACCAATATAGGTCATGTAAATGCATGAGATGGTGTGGGGGATGTTTGGGCAAGGGGTGCAATGATAACATGGAAATGTAGGTCTTACATGTGGGTGCCTCTATAGAGGGTGAGCCACACCTTGTCATGGATGTAATTGTTTCCTGGCCCATTCAATGCCTTTTTACTCTTTGTCTTATTTCTTTTTCTTTGAAGAGAATAGTTGGAGGACACTGCCCTGGCGTGGTGACCAGTGGTGACAACATTACCCAAAAGCATTTCACAGATATGAGAAGGCTATCTCGTGATGAGACCCCCTTTCTCTTGGCTATAACACCAAGTGGTGACCATATGAATAGTATTGTCATACCACTACATGCCCATGGACCTAATAGGTTGGCTCATGATGAGACCCCCTATCCACCAACTAAGTCTTGAGTTTTATTTTATTTCATGGGTCCCCCATTTTTCTTATTGAGAAGCCTTTTATTGTTTTCTTAGGGATCCCTAGGCAAAGCATCTCAAAGTTTGATATTGGATTTTAACTTTTGCCAAATACTTTTACCCTCTGGGCCTTTAGCCCCTTCTTCCCACAAGGAAAGGTACAATCCTTACTAGCTTGGAAAACCCAATGTCCGAACCAATGTAGGGGATAGATGAGAGGAAAGATGATGAAAATTTATAAGTATGGAAGGAATGGATGATGACCTTTCATATACCCATCCAGTGGAAATTCATCCCTAAGGGAACCAACTTGTTAGGGCACTCTGTCACCCCTCCCTAGGTATGGGCAAGTTAAAAGGCATAATGTCCAAGCAAACGTCATGAAGCAAAATAGAATTAAATGCACGTATTCAATTTTTTTGAGAATCAGAGTGACACATACCATGATACCCAAACTCATTACCTCATGAAGCAAGACTTACTGCTACTTTAGAACGAGGCTGATGGGATGGATGTTGTTGCTGCTGATAGATGGGAGGTGATGAAGAAAGAATGGGTCCTACAGGGCCAAGTTCAAGTAAATATGGCTCTCGGTACTCCATGTCTAGGACCTTTGGGCCTCAAGACATAATCTCCTTAGTTATCCCTAAGATAGGGGATAGCTAGAGGGAAAAATACTCACATATTGGACAATACACTCCTGGATCCTATTAAGGTTTGATTGGATTATATTGCTCTTGAATATGAGTGTACACATATTTGGAGAGTTTTTTGAGCCTTCCCCCCTCATGATATCATTCCCTATCTCTTGGACGTTGCAATTGTTGGTGATGATGTCATGATTTGATGCTTTTTGAGATGACCTAGCATGAGAGAATCCTTTTGATGATGAATTGGCACTTGATGGTGATGAGATTTGACCTTTGATGAGAAGATTTGACCCTTGATAATGTTTTACACCCTTTGATGGAGAAACATAGCCTTTAGAGGCTCTCTTTACCATTTAGAGGATGATGTCACCACCCTTGGAGGCTCTCACACACATCATTTTTGAGGGGACATTTTGATGTATTTTCATGTTATATTTATGTTAGAAGCTATTTTGGGGGTTGGCCTAAACCTATCCACCTTGTATGATAGACATTTTATATTTTTGGGGGCTTTGTGAGAGGAAAATCTCTAGGGTTTCCTCACATAAAAGGATAGTGCTTTCCTCCTTAGCATATCATAATGCACACTTGTGGAAACTCACTTATATAGTCTTCTTTTACTCTTTTATCATCATGGAGTACTTATGCGCACCTCTTGGAGAGTGATCTTATAAATGTTTCTCTTGTTTTTGGTGGATGATTCTTGATTTAGAGTTTCCTCATGCATAGCAACTTGGTATAATAAGTTTTCTTTCCAACTATTTATGTTTATTCATGGTGTTTTAAGTAGATGCTCTATTAAATTGTTGATAAGTCACATGTTATCTTATTATCCTTGGACAATTGTGTTTGACACCCTAGGAAGGCTTGCAATTGTTCATCCCCTTCCTTGTTTTATCCATCTTAAGCTTGTTGAAGCATATAAGGTCAAATTTAGGGATTGTTATTGTACATCCCCCTAAAATTGTATTTATTGGTCAAATTCTAGAGCTTGTGATTGTATTAATACATGGTTTGACCTATTTTCCACCTTGATCCCTTGTTAATAGAGAAATTAGGGATTGTGATTATACATCCCCCTAACTTGTTTTCGTAAAGGATCAGACCTAGGGCTTGTGATTGTACATTCCTGTAGGATTTAATCTTTGATTTTTGTTTGTCTCGTATCCTCCATTGAGGTAGCACCGAATCCATATTCCCAAGGACTTAGGATGACATTGGTCTTTCTCTTGTTTGAAGTGACCTAAAACCATAGTTTTATCTCTCTCTCCCTCAACGTCTTGGTTTAGCTCAGAATTAGTTGCATTGCATCTTCATTTGTCATCATCCCTAGCATAACGCCTTCCACCTTAGCCTAGAATCATCATATAACATCATTAGTTCTAAATTAATTGCATTTTTAGCCATTAGGGTTTGTCATTTTACATCCATTTAACATATTTTAATGTTATTTATTTCTAGCAATCATTAGTTAATGATTTATTAGTCTTTTATCTAGAATTTGGCATATTTTCCTCAATGCTTATTACTAATTTATGATTGATTTACTGCTAATGTTATCAACTTGTTACATGTTGAAGTATCTTCTCTTTCATTCAAGTTTTATTACAACCTTTTTTCCCCCTTTGATAGCTAGTGTTTTCGGGCATTTAATTTACTTTTCTAGCTCAGTAAACATGATTGATTGTCTTGGAAACACCCCTCACACATGCGTAATAAATTTAATTTTCTTAATCGATATTTTCCTTGCCCTTAACCTTGATATAGTTAATCAAACAACCAATATGGGTGGCTATAGACTTTCTTTAGCTTGCTATAAGATCCTTTTAGGTTGCTAGGGAAGCCTCCCTTGTATTGGGTCTCTATCCTTCACTAAAATGAAGGATTTACTTGCTTCGGTGACACTGACAATTATTTCCCTATGTTACACTACTTAAGCACCTTATGAAGGATTTGCACAAATGCTAGATTTTGTGATAACAAGGTGCTTTTCAAAGATCTTCTATGGCATATTATTCAAATAACTTGATTGTTTATCGTGCCTTCTTCAAACTTTGATCTAACATATTTTTAACCACCTCAATAGGCTTATTGGTAACTTGAGAAGATCTACGTTCACCTTTGAAAGTTGCCTAGTTTAACTTATCGGCTCTCTTTTAATCTTGACCATGAGCATCTATTGCAATTTCCCTATAGTCTATCAGGTAGTTTTCAACCTTGAATGTTACATTTTTTATTCACCCAGATAATTCATATGGAGACTTTGGAAAATGTGTGTTTGACTTATTTGGCAAGCCTCTATTCACTCATTGGTCTTATTTCTTTCGAAATTTTATGATTCTCCATTGGGCTCGAGGCAACCTTCAAATGAAAATCTTTAAGAGGAACCTAATAGTTCATTAGGCCCAGTTTAAATTTTGAATGTGCCTTCTTTCGAAGGCTCTCTATAGTTCCACAAGCTTCGTTTTGAACATATGTTATGAAATTAATATCCCAATAGTGAATTGAGTCACCCTAGTACTTCACATGCATAACTTTTGAATGTGCCCGATGGCTCATCAAATTATTGATGAAATTCAAAATGCACATGATGGTTCATCTAACCTAAAATCTCTTTCGATCCTTAATTGTGCAATCTTTCAAATTGAATGAGTTATTTGAGTTTTAAAATATGATGATATGTTTGAATTAAAGATACAACCACTATGAAACAACAGGAGGTCGACGTTACAGGGAACATGGAGATCTCAATTGCATAACATTGATGTTAAGCCAACAATCCCCCCTTGTGCTAAAATGATTTGATTGATCATTGAACATACCAATGTGGATGCAAAGACAATAATCAATAATGAGGGTAGATGCATTGCCTCATTCCTCCCTAGAAATATTGAGGCATATTGCAAGTTTCCTCAAGTGGAGTTGTGTATGACTCATGAATGGATAAGATAATTCACTCACACAAAGAACTAATATCACAAAATCATCAATGAATGGTATGAGGAGGTCTAGAAAATTCAATTTTAGGTCAAGGGGATTATCTCCTACTCTAATATCAAAGCACCCTTCATGTATGCATTTTCTATAGTGAGCGGGCTATATGGGGAGAAGGGATCCACACATATAAAAGAATGTTTGGGTACCCCTAATCCACACCATAGTCAAACATGGAAATGTACTTAAATGGGATACTATTTTATCTCACAATCTAACTAATGCAATTGGCAAGGCCACATACAATGCCCCAAAAATGTATCCATAGTTATATATGTCTTCATTCCTCTTAAACGTTGTATGTGTTTCCAATGCATTCCAAGGGATGGATTTGAGATGGAATCCAAACTATCCTCCTATTCAAGTGTATTTTCAAATCCTATGGGAGCATAAGTATACACACTATTATACAAAAATTTGTGATCAATTCTTTTCTATGATTTACCAATTAATTTTTTGCAAAAACATTCTCAAGGTTGTCCAAGGAAGCCATCCAAGTCTTGAAATAGATTGAAGACTAGTACTTAGATGAAATGTCCACCCATATCAAGATCTACGAAACAATTAAGGCTCCTCATACTCTACATGCTCATATGCCAAAAAAAAACTGGTCAAAGATATTACATACCAAACAACCCTTCATGGATTCAATGACTACCCAACCCATTAGTGAAAGAAGTTATTCCCTCCATATCCTATCTTCATAGAACAATATGGGTGTTATCATAAAATCTAGCACTTGTGCAAAGCCTTCATAAGGTGTTTGACTAGTGTAACATATGGAAGTAATTGCCACTATTACCTAAGCAAGTACTTCCCTCGTTTTAGTGAAGGATAGAGATACAACACAAGGAAGGCTTCCATAACAACCTCAAAGGATCCTATTACAAGCTAAAGCAAGTCTACACCCCCCTATATTTGTTGCTTGATTAGCTAGATCAATGTTAAGGGAAAGGAAAGATAGAACATAGAAAGTTAATTGATTGTGTGTGTATGTGTGAGGGGTGTTTCCAAGACAATCAATAATGTTTACTAATCCAGAAAAGTACTGAAACACTAGCCATCAAAGGAAAAATAAAGGTTGTAATAAAACTTGAATGAAAGAGAAGATACTTTAGCATGTAACAAGTTTATAACAACAATAGTAAATCATTCTTAAATTAGTAATAAGAAATTAGGGAAAGATATCAAATGCTAGATAAAATACTATTAAACCATTAGCAAATGATTCCTTAAAATAAATAACGTTAAACTATGTTAAATGGATGCAAAATGACAAACCCTAATGGCTGAAAATGCAATTAATGAATAAATAATGATGTTAGATGATGATTTTAGGCTAATATGCAAGGCATTAGGCTAGGAATGATGAAAAATGAAGACACAATGCAATTAGTCCTAAGCTAAACCAAGACATTGAGGGAGAGAGAACTAAAACTAGGGTTTAAGGTCAATTGTAACAAGAGAAAGACTAGTGATGTCTTAAGTCCTTGGGAATATGGAGTCAATGCTACCTCAATGGAGGATAAGAGACAACTAAAAATCAAATATTGAATTATAGGGGGATGCACAATCACAAGCCCTAGGTCTAATCCTTTAGGAAAACAAGTTAGGGGGGTGTACAATCACAATCCCTAATGCCACCCTAGTCTTTCTATGACTATTGACAAGGGATGAAAGTGGAAAATAGGTCAAACTTAAGAGTAGTACAATCATAAGCTCTAGAATTTAACCAATAAAGACAAGTTTAGGGGGATGTGCAATCCTAATCCCTAAATTTGGCCGTATATGATTCAACAAGATTAATATGGATAAAACAAGGAAGGGGATGAACAATTAAAATCCTTCTTAGGGTTTCAAACAAAATTATCCAAGGAAAACAAGATAACATGCAACTTATCAACAATTTGATAGAGCATCTACTTAAAACACCATGAATAAACACAAATACTTGGAAATAACACTTACTCAACTAATTCGCTATGCATGAGGAAACTCTAAATGAAGAATCATCCACCAAAAACAAGAGAAACATCCACATGATCACTATCCAAGAGGTGTGCATAAGTACTCTAGGAAGAGAAAAGAGTAAAATAAGACTATAGAAGTGAATCTCCACAAGTGTGAGTTATGATTTGCTAAGGAGGAAAGCACTGGCATTTTATATGAGGAAACCCTAGCACTTTTCCTCTCACAAAGACCCCAAAAATATAAAATGTCCATGATATAAAATAACCTCTAACATAAATATAACATGAAAATACATCAAAATGTCCCCTAAAAAATGACAAGTGTGAGTGTGAGAGCCTCCAAGAATGGTGACATCATCCTCTAAAGGGTAAAGAGAGCCTCCAAAAGCCACATTTCTCCATCAAAGGGTGTAAAGATTTGTCAAGGGTCACATCTCCTCATTAAAGGTCATGTCTCATTATCATCAAGTGTTAATTCATCATCAAAAGGATGCCCTCATCCTAGGTCGGCTCAACAAGAATCAAATCAAGATGTCATCACCAACAAGTGCAATTTCCAAGAGCCAAGGAATGACATCATGAGGGAGGAAGGCTCAATAACCTCTCCAAAGAGGTGTACAATCATCTCCAATTGAAATAACCCTTATATGCTATGGGAGTGTATTGTCCAATATGTGGGATTTTTGCCTTCTCAATGGCACATCAAGCTATATTTGCAATATCCAATATCATATGTCCAACATCGAAGGTATGGGTGTGGAAAGGTTCTCCAAGGCATGTCAAATCATCACAAGGCCCAACACTCTGCATCAAGTGTACAATGTCCTCTGTACAATGTATAACATCCTGGGAATCATCATTAAAACATCCTCCAAAGGACCATGTCAAGGTACATGATGGCCAAAAAACTTCCACAGAATCAAGTAAGAACAACAACTACAAGATACCAAAACCATTAGAATCATATAAAGTAAACCATAACTTAATACATGAGCCATGTAAGCAATTCACATTAGGTATCTTCTTCAAATTCCACACTAGCTCAAGACTTTATGAAATTTTCCAAGTTTTGGTATGGGGAAACCATCATAAGATCTTATTAGGTGTGTCAATACCCAAGTGAAGAGATAGTTCCCGTGAAACCCTTTAAAGTGTGTGAATGATGTAACATGGGGTTTACTTCATGGTCATGGAGTCATTGAAATACAAGGTAATCGTATTCCATCCATTTCCATGAACACTTTTGTAGAGGGAGTGCTTGTTGCTTGATATAACCTTTCCTTAGTAATGTGTGTATTCCAAACCCTTCTTTCCTTTTGATATTCTTTTATTTATTTGCAAGTCCCCTTTTTAGGTTTCAATTTTTTATTATTTTTCTTACTAGGATTAAGTTCTCATGATTGATATGTATTCAGTGCATTAGGACTAGGGGCGATTCCCTTATAGTGGGGGGGAAGAGCTCAAACTGACCTTTATCTTTTGACTTGGTCATTTATTATCCCATTATTTCCTTTTTATATAACATGCTTCTTTTCATTTTTTTATAACAGTTGCATCGACGTCAACATTCTATCCCTGGAGAATGAACCACATACCTTTTTGGGGTACATGTAACAACCATTACCAAAATATAGGACAATGAAAGGAATAAAGATAAAAAATGATAAGTATGAAAGGGAGTGGCACTTTACCCCTATCAAGGCCTCCCAATAGTACCTTTGTTCCCCAAGAGTGACAACACTGGACTAGGACACAAATGATGACCACCAAGGTGAAACAAGGCAAAGAGCATAACTTCCAAGCAATCATAATCCATTATCTGAATTCAACCCATGATCCTCACCTAAATTCCTAATGCATTAAATATGGCACTTTATATGAATCAATGATTGGTGTACCTCATGTATGTTGGACTGCCACCATCAGGTAAGCCATGTTGATCAAGTGAAATGAGCTAAGCTAGATGATGGGGGAGGCATTTGAGGGGATACTATATGTGGAGGATGTTGATGATCATATATAGGATTACTGTCTTCATTGTGGACCATGATATATGATCTCCTCTACTTACCCCTTGGTGAGAGGGGGTGTAACAATGGGTTAACGAATTCAATGTGGGAAAAGATTGGAAGGGGAAAAAAGGATGATTAGAAATTTAACGAGGAGAGGTTTTAAATGCATGACCCAACAAATATAATAGAGAATCATCATTCTTATGAAAGAGAATCATCATTCTTATATAAACATCTCTTTCATGTATTTCCATGAGGAGATCTGGTTGAAGAAATGAAGAAAATAACACTTACCTATGAAGAAGTGTAAGTGCGGACTCGACAAAACAAAAAAGCTAAGGAAAGAAAAAAGAAGTTTGGAAAGCATGAAGCAACATTTGTATCAAAAGAAAAATATACCAGGAGTTCACTCGAAAAATTTAGAATGATAGATGCAAAATCTCATCTACACCTATGGAGAAAGGGTTGAAGTTTTCAACCAAGACCAACTCTAACCTAGTTAATGAGTCAGTCTATAAGCAACTAGTGGGGAACTTTATATATCTTATAGCCACTAAGACTAGTTTGAGTTACACTATGAAATTCATTTCCATATTTACGATAGCACCAAAATTAGAGCATTGGACTATATCAAAAAGGATGTTGAGATATGTGAAAGGGACACTTTGGCATTTTGTAGAACTAAAGAAGAAACCCTACGCCGTGTGGATATACAGATTCAGATTGGATAGGTTGTATGGATGATAGAAAATCAATTTATAGATATGTTTTTAGCCTTGGCACGGGTGCGATCACATGAACCAACAAGAAGCATCATGCAGTAGCCCTTTCATTGACAAAAATAAAATATTGAGTAGTAAAAAGAGTGTTTGAGGAAATTTGGTTCAATAGGATGCTTTCAAACATAAAGATGTAGCTAATAGAGCCAACACTACTACTTTGTGACAATCAAGGGGTGCTCAAACTAGCTAAGAATCCAGTCTTCCACATGCGCACCAAGCATGTTGAGATACATTGTCACTTCATTAGACAACTTGTAGAGGATGGATATGTTGAGCTGCAATGTTATCCCACATAGGACCAAACTATAGACATTTTCACCAAGTCTTTGAGTTTTGAAAAATATGTAAAATTCTAGAATAAGCTTTGTGTAGTTAGTAGATTGACAATTAAGGGAGGGTGTTAAAGTAAATATCAAATTATAATGGTCAATTAGATATTAGACATAGGCATTAATAAATTCACTTCAAATTTGGATTATTTTATGTTTTTATGCTTTATTTCACTTTGGTGTGTTTATCCCACACTCATAAAGTCTATCCCTTTTAAGAGAATTTTTGCTTTCTTGTTATTGATGCAATCTTGATTTACTTTATATGTTCATGTTATTGTTATATTAATGCTCTTGAAACTAATGGTGAAAGTGCTCACCCTTACAATCCAATTTTTTTTTTTGAAAAACACATATACATATTTTAAAATATTAACAATGGTTGCATAGCAGCTTAGTCCCTACCGCACAAGTATGAAATTGGATGTGCTAAAACTTTAGAGTGTATAAATATTTCCCTACCGCACAAGTATGAAATTGGATGTGCTAAAACTTTAGAGTGTATAAATATTTTTATAATGTTGTACCAATACAATATACGGTATACAACTTACATATATTTTTATAGTGATGTACCAATACAATATACATGTGTTTTTTATAGTGTTGTATCAAAAGAATATACATGTGTTGTTTTTGCATAGATGATGATTTGGTTCACACCATATTTTGCACTTCTGAGAAGTTTCTTTTTTTTAAGTGCTGAAATGAGAAATTGCATGAGTTTTATAAATTAGGGAAAAATTAAACAACAAAGAAACAAGAAAAAATAAAAAAAATATTTGACTGCTTATGGGCTATTTTTTGGAAACGTAAACTTTAAAATCAAATATTATTATTAAAGCCTAAAATAGAGTGCCAAATAGAAAGACCTTAAGGGCCATTTCAAATAAAATAGAAAGATTTCAGTTTTGTCCACCATAATGGTTGAGGTCGATGTTGGGCTACTTTTTATTCCAATAGAGAGAAAATAATTAATGGTGACTATTTGGGAGTAGGAGAAATAATTCTCACCTAAAATGAATAATTAGATTAATAACTATTTACGATAAAAATGAGAATAACCTTGCAAGATAAAAACTTAAATTAATAAATAAATAAATTAATAAATAATGATTTAATTACTACAGAAGAGAGAAGAGTTAAACATATATTTTCACTACAATTATAACGTGTTTATAAACTCATATATAATAGTTATTTAAATAAATTGGTAAAACTAAATGCCATGTTGGAGTGGCAACATGACAAAGATATTATATTTTGTTAAAATAAAAATATTTTATTTTGTTAAAATAAACTATGAACATAGATATTGTTAAAATCCTAAGGATTTGGAAGTTTAGAAAGTGCAAATGACTCAAAAATATATTTTCGAGTGGAGGACAATAACTGTATGACACTTAGGGTTATGTATGAGAGTAAATAAATCCCGTATAAATGACTTTTGGGTTATGTTCATCTATAATAAGGGTTGAAATTGGAATTAATATGCAAATGTAAAGCTCAATAAAATTGAGATAATTTATTGATTTAAAACATATTTAACTACCCATTGATGTATTAACGTTTTTAAATTATTCATTACATGAAATAAAATATATAAATAATAAATTTGAATGCAATATTATCAATTTTTACAAAAATATAATTCTTATTTTTATTATTATAATAAAATAAATACTATTAATTTTTATATAAAATATTAATTTTTACTATTCAACTTAAAACTTTACTTTTCCCATAATACAACACAATTTATTATTATTAACTCATACAAGTTTGAATTAATCATCACTTTATGTAATTCTTTATAATATATATTATAAATTTATTATTATTAACTCATACAAGTTTGAATTAATCATCACTTTATGTAATTCTTTATAATATATATTATATTATATAATTTAATTATGTTATTATTTATTTTCATATATAAACAAAATAATGAAAATGCATTTTGTCAATGATTTATTGACCTGTGTAAGAACAAACGGCCAATCAATCCCAAATAAAGAGGATTCCAAAAGACCAATTGTTTTAAGTGAAAAATAAATAAAATATGTAAGTGTTGGTTATTTGTATTCGGTACTTAATGCAACTCCTTAAATTCCATTAGAGCAATGAAACTTAAGTTTCAAATCAAAACAAGAAATAATGCCACGCCATTATGATCTATAAGACAATTTATCATAATACTTACAATCATTGTTAATTTATTCTGAAACTAAAAAAATAAAACTGCTACCACACATAATTATATTGGATTAAAATTATTAAATTATAATCTATATACTGATAAATGTACATATTCTTCACAGGAAAAAAAGATCTTGCTACCAAATCATTCTTTTTCCTGATAAGACACGAGTGATGGTCCATGGAGACAAAATGGGAGGAACTATTGGATTTTTTTCATCAAAACCTTTCACCTCACCTCAACTATAGGGCCATTCAAAAGGCTCCTGATTCTTTTCTGGATTAATTTCTATATAGCTAGATTGAGTCAGAGATTGTGGAGACCATGAAGAGAGAGTGATTCAACCCTATATTGCAATTAGTGGTGCAAGCTACAAATGGGGTATCAACGGAGGAGAATGATGAGATGAAATGCAGGTAGAGAGTATTTAAATGTGGTTCATTTAGTGACATTAAGATATACTCTTGACAAGCATTACTAGGCCTCTAAACCCAATATTTTGATCATTTAGTCTACTTGGTCTTCTACAACAGTACACAATTTTGTATTTTCCCTTTAAAAAAATAAACAAGAGAGGACAAATTATCCGACAAAATTGAATGCTTGCACTTGGGTCCTGACCAGATTGGAGAAGAAGAGTCAGCCCCCTCTTCATCATTTGCAGCTTCACATTTCTCTTGTTCCTGAGAAGCTTTATGCATGACATTGCGAGCTTCATCGAGGTCTTATTGTTCATACCGACAAACATATAGTGCATTTTGAGTGTTATGTAAAGCAACAAAGTACAAATTTTGATTCTGATTTGCAACTCTACAACAAATTCTTTCAAGAAGACTACTTCTAGTACCCCTGAATCCCCATTAAAAGAATTTGGATTGGTTTTCAAGTTGTTATGTTAAAAGTATAGTACCCAAACTTCCATTAGAATATTTTGGGTCAGTTTTTGTTGAATTATTGTAACTTCGAAGAATATTCTACTTATATTCGAGTCATTATTGTATAGATCAAATCCCCTTTTGCGGATTGGTCAAAGTCGGGTCAATATGTATTTGTGTATTATATTTGTTTAGGCCCTATTGTTCCTTTGTAAAAGTCGGGCCTATTGAGCCTTGACGGTTAAATGTAAAATAAAAGGGTAAAGTGACAGGTCGGCCCAAACCAAATTATAGGTTGGTTAGACCATTATTTATAAGAGAGTCCAGTGCTTCATTTGGACATTCACTACTTAGCTCTGCAGTGCGCAAGTCTTGGAGGAGAAACTGTTGCAACTAGGGGTCACGTCAAGGAGGGTTTCTGGTCTATCTCTTGGTATTTCTTGGTTAAGTGGTGCACTACTCTTCCTAATAAAGGAGTAGAGGAGGATCTTTTGTTCGTTCTTTGGCCTATCTATATTGAGGAAGTTTTTGATGGGTTTTCTCCCCCACGAGGATTTCCCAAGATAAAATGTGTGTCTCTAACGTTTCTGTGATTGCCTCTCTTTCAGTGATCTAATTTATGCAATTAATGTGCTAAATGATTATAATAATAAAGAAGAAATCATAACTGTTATTTGTATAAGTAAAAACTTCAACATGGTATTAGAGCAGGCCTGAAAGAGACCAACTCACATATTATAATAAGTGTCTAGCTTCAATGCACCCTCTCTAAGATTCAACATCAATATTGTAGTTGTTGCAAATTTAGGGTTTCTGCATAAACCATAAGTGTGATGTTTTTCTTGTTTGAAGAGGATGTTGGAGAAAGTAACCACACCTAGCAACTTGCCCTAGGAGGGCGCATCTAGTCCTTGGATCATGATTTTGAAATTTGAAGTTTGATAAATTAGGGTTTCCTCATAAAACCCTAAGTTGCAATTGCAGTACCAGTTGTAGTTGCAGTTTCAGTTGTAGTGCCAATTCCTTCGTACCAGTTCCTTCATGCCAGTTGCAACACCGGTTGTAGTTCCAACGCCAGTGGCAATACCAGTTGCAGTGAAAATTTTTCTAAAAGTGTTGGGACTGATTTTTATTGTCCTAGTCCACATTACCCTAGAAAATCTCCAACTATCTTTAAGTTACAAGTTGAAGAACCTTCAAAGTTTTAAAGGTTCGTTATTTATTTCCACTGCTTCCAAATGGTGCCACTACCTACCAATACTGTCAAAGGTATGTACTTACATATGTTTAAATTGTATCATTATTTTAAAGGGTATTTGAAGGAGAAAGGATCTTTTGTCTAAACAACAATCGTAGATCCAGAAGGATCTCAGATCCAACACATTCAGAGGAACTATGCACCCCAAGTTTGATTACTTTGATATGCCTCTACTTGTTATGGAATTATTGTAATCTTATGAATATCCAAGTTGCATTTTGATATGTTGAAGTTATCATACTAACCATTGGTCAAAATTAAAGATTGATTAAAGTTGAGATTATAGAGTTTAATCCCTAACTCAGATTTCTGTCAAGATAGCATATTGTCTTAGTACATAGGACAGGTTGAAGAAATTACTTGTCATCTTGAGTGAAGGAGACTCGAAAGAAAATCAACACACCCATTCTTGAGGACAAGACTCCAGGTTCCAGGTTTGATTGATTAAATTGATAAGATTCAAATTTACACATATAAAGTTTGATAATTGCTAAACATTATAGTTGTGATAGCAATCATTGAAAAGTTTTATTATTGAATACTTGGTAACATGTGAACACTATTGAGATAAATGTTTATTGTAATAATTTACTAGATGTAACTAACATCTCCTCTAGGAGACCTTCTCGTTTTGGTTCCAGGTTACCATGGAGAAATGATTGATCACAACACTAGAAGAGTGTTTCTCTCATTCCTTATTACTATATTTCTTACTTTTTACCCTTGTTACAGACATGTCACAAGTGATAGCTCTGAAGGAGCTACTGCGATGATCATTCTCACTATCATTTTTATTATTATTATAAAGAGTATTATCCTTGTCTAATGTTTCTCCCTTGTTGTTCTTATTCCAGGCAGGTCACAGGTGATAACCCTGAGGTAGCTATAGTAACAATTGTAGGAGGCAATATATATAAGATGAGACATGGAGAAGACTATCCAAGTTGTATATATGACCATATAAATCCATCTACCGAAGAAGAAGAAGAAGAAGAAGAAGAAGAATAAGCTACTTTTTATAGATACAGAACATCTCATATGGAGATAGATCATGAGGAGAAGAAGGCTCCAAAGATGACCGAACATTATAATATAACTCACAATAGACTTGATCAATGGACAATAAAGCCACCTTGCTAGGAAGCAGAATTTGTTTGAACTCTGACTCAGCTTTTCATATTAAGACTTGGTATTCAACACCAAGTATATCATGCAGAGACTATGAAGTTTTTGTAGAATCAGAAGAAATCAAGACTCAGAGTAAGCTTGATCTCGAAAAGGATCAGATGGGAAAAAGAGACATCTTCCAAGACTGGTAGACAAATGCCATGAGTTGAGAATACTAGATCGTAGCTTTAAAGACCTCTAGGAGACATGAATTATCCTGAGAAGATTTCAATGACAGAGGAGGAAGCTAGTCAGGAGGACTGGGATATGGATTTTTCATTAATACCATAAGGAAAGTCAATGGTGACTTCCAAGATTGATCTAACGGATCAAGCATGTTGTAGATAACAATATAGAGATGTACACAGCCTAATTTGTGTCCATACGATTCTCCTAGCAAGATGGAGAAGACTATGATGAGACACTTGCTCCAGTAATCGAAGAAATAGTTCCATTATTCATGAAGACAACTAGAACAACAATGATTCTGATATAGTATGAGATTCAAGGGGAGCAGTCCCTGTATTTGAGATTGAGTTATCTCCATGAAACAAGAAAATATACCTTCAGTATCAGTTATTGAGCCACTCTCAGTTTCAGATGAAGTTGCTGCCATGATATAATAGAGGAGCTACTCTCAGAGTTCAACAACTACAGTGAGAATAGAGAAATCATTCTTAGCTTTAGAAATAGCAACTACATGTGCAGAGTCCCGGTTCCAGAAGGAACATTCGTAGAGAGAGTAAAGGACATACTCCCAGGAAGTGAGACAAATAGTGCTTTGCAGAAAGCACATAGAATCAACACATGATTATGCAGATTGAATTGCAACCGAGCAAATGTACCAAGATGTGAAAAATTGTTTTCAAAGTATAGGACAAGAAGACTCATGTCTGCAAGTTGAAGCAAGCTCCAAGAGCTTGGTATGGCAGGATTGATAGTTTTCTGATGAGCTTGGGCTTTACCAAGAGTAAAGATGATCCCAATCCTTACTTCAAGATTGAGAATGATGGACCAGTTATATTAGTGCTATATGTGGATGACTCATTCTTGACAGATGAAGAAAAACTCATCATAGATTGTAAGAAGAAGCTTGTCGCTGAATTTGAAATAAAAGACCTAGGTCCAATGCATTATTTCTTAGGTCTTGAAGTTTGGTAGAGCCCATAAAAGATCTTCCTTAACCAAGGGAAGTATGCAGTTGAAATACTGAAGAGGTTTGACATTTTGGAATGTAAATCCATGACCACACTCATGGAAACGAATTTGAATCCCTAGTTGATACTTCGTCAGAGTTGGTTGATGCTACTCTATACAGACATATTATTGGTTTGTTGATGTATCTAATGAATACCAAGCCAAATATATGCTTTGTTGTGAACACCTTGAGTCATTATCTGGTGGAGCACAGACATGTTCACCTTGTAGCTACAAAGCATGTGATGAGATACCTTAAGGGTATGTTAGATTATGGTCTCTGTTATACTAGAGATCATGACTTGAGATTGTATGGTCATATTGATTTAGATTGGGTTGGAAGTACTCCAAAACAAAAGAGAACTTCATGATGTTATTTCAGTTCGGGGTCGGCCATGACTTCATGGCAAAGCAGGAAGCAATCCAGTATTGCTCTCAATACGACAGAAGTAGAGTATATTGTAGTATGTTTTGCTAGTTGTGAAGCCATATGGCTTCAGAAATTGTTGACATGTTTTTTCAATCTGGATATGGAAGCTACCATGATTCTATGTGATAACTAGAGTTGCATAAAGATGACATAAAACCCAGTGTTCCATGATAAGACGAAGCACATAGAGATCCATTACCACTACCTTCGTGACATGGTGCAGAAGGGAGCTGTAAAGATCCAATATGTTGGCACAGATGAGTAGGTTGCAGATGTGTTGACTAAGCCTCTGTCTTGTGTGAATTTTGAGTACTTCTGAGACAAGATTGGTGTAGTCCGAAAGAACCTCCCTTGAAAGAGGGAGTGATGTTGATGATACTATGGTATCCTTGCCAACAACGGGTATCTCTATTAGGATTTTATATCCTAGGGGATTGATCATCCCTGGGAAGATCACGAAGGTCCGATAAGGACGATATGTCATAGTACCTATGCATGTTTATGCCAATTGTGATCAGTAGTGGTAGCTTATTTAGGATTTTATATCCTAGCAAATCTTATGATTCTTGGGCAGATCTCAAAGTTCCGATAAGGACGGTATGTCATAGTACCACGTGGTAGCTTGTTAGGATTTTATATCCTAGGAAATCTTATGATTCTTGGGCAGATCCCAAAGGTCCGGTAAGGACGGTCTGTCAGAGTACCACAAATATTGTTGTTGATGCACATGCCTCATTCTGTTGCCACATCTAGATGTTGATGTTCTAGCTTCGTGTTGCTGATGTTGTTGTTCCAACTTCATGTTGTCGATGTTGATGTTCCAACTTCATGTTATTGTTGATGATGATGTTGTTCTAGCTTCATGTTATTGATGATGATGATGTTACTCCAGATCTGCGCTACAGATGATGATGATGTTCAATTTATACTAATGTTGATGATGAGAAAAACTTTCGATGACCTATAGATATGACCGATGATGTTCCGAATGTTGATGACGATGCCCCCTCCTCTTGACGTTGTATTGAGTCCAGTTAGTTGTTGTTGATGTTATCAGTAGAATACCCTTCTTATTAAGGGGGAGTGTTGAATTATTGTAGCTTTGAAGAATATTCTACTTATATTTGAGTCATTATTGTATAGATCAAATCCCCTTTTACGGATTGGTCAAAGCTGGGTCAATATGTATTTGTGTAATATATTTATTTAGGCCCTATTGTGCCTTTGTAAAAGTCATCCCTATTGAGACTTGATAGTTAAATGTAAAAAAAAGGGGTAAAGTGACAGGTTGGCCCAGACCTAATTATATGCTGACCATACCACTATTTGTAAGAGAGGCAAATGCCTCATTTAGACATTCACTACTTAGCTCTGCAGTGCACAAGTCTTGGAGGAGAAACTGTTGCAACTGGGGGTGACGTCAAGGAGGGGTTTTGGTCTATCTCTTGTTATTTCTTGGTTAAGTGGTGTGCTACTCTTCTTAGTAAAGGAGTAGAGGAGGATCTTATGTTCATTCTTTGGTCTATCTACATTGAGGAAGTTTTTGCTAGGTTTTCTCCCCCATGAGGGTTTCCCGAGATAAAATGTGTGTCTCTAATGTTTTTGTGATTGCCTCTCTTTCAATGATCTTATTTGTGCAACTAATGTTCTAAATGATTATAATAATAAAGAATAAATCGTAAATGCTAGTTGTATAAGTAAAAACTTCAACAATTTTCACAGATTGTTATGCTAAATGTCTAGTACCCAAGTCCCCATTAGAGGATTTTGAGCTATTTTTCACATAATGTTATGCTAAAATGCCCATTGGAAGAATATAAAAATCAATGAAATTATATTATGTAACAATCGTCGTTTATCATGCATCGTAGTTTTCCACCTATGTTCAACTTGCCAAGATATTTGATAAAATGCATGTTGCTGCACTATTTTCAAAAAGTAGTTAGGACGACCTTTATAATTCTTAAATCTAGAAAATTGGTCTTCTATTTAGAAGAAGTTCCATACTTCTTTTACATTCATCTTAATAAAAATGTAGACAATTTTAAAATCCATCTCCTATGGGTGTAGTTCTACTCTGTTAAATCCATGTTCATATATATATTTAATCACATATAACAATTGACTATTTAAAAACAACATCTCTTACATTTCTTTGCAGGGAAACATGATGCACTAGAATGGTTGAAAAGAAAAATCACCATATACAACATACCTATTAGAACACTTTATGCAAAGTACTATAACGACACTGTATTAAATAAATATGGTCTTAGAATACATTGATCAAGAGAAACAAGATGTTTTCGATCAAGCACGTAGAAGAGGCATCTTGTGATGGTGCAACTATAACTTATTTTCCATGAGAAAAACATATTGATAAAGAGTCATCTAAAAAAGTATGCAACTTTTGCATAGATCCATTATGCACCTTGAAAAAATATATACCCAATGACTTTGTGGTTTGACGCTTCCAAACTACCGCGTTGCTGGGAATACCCAATATAATTTTCATGCAGAGTGGAGAAACTAACTATAACATCCCTACCCACCTGTTGGGCTATGCCACTTAAATTTCCGAACTCTGATACTAATTTAAATCACCTTGTAATGTCCCCATTATCAACAACTCAACAAATTGCTCTTATAACATCCCCAGCCCCGAGTTGGGCCACGCCACACAAAATTACAAATTCTGATACCATTAAATTAAATAATAAGTTTTGCATATGAACATAGTTAAGAGGAAATAATAACAAATTGCATGCAACAATAACAATTCATATATATAATTTAACAACAGAGATTCCATGAAAGAAAACTCATAATTGCACACACAGTAATTGAAATAAGCACATGAAAGACACTTATCTTAGAAAATAAACACCAATTGCATGCAGACCTTTCACGTTCCTCCCAGCCATAGACCACACTACTCATAATCTCAGTAGTGGGTCACCCCCGAGATGGGGATAAACTATACCAGGGCAAAGGGAATACTAAGCCATTCTAAGGTATGATAAGAAACATAATTGCTCAGTTCAAGGTGCCCAAATGTTGCAACTAACCTACAGTCTCTCATTCCCCACATGTCTTTCCCACTCCAATAAGTGTGCCCCTTCTCTGCTTAATAGTCCCTCGACTACCCCACTTCCCTTCCGGGGCTTCAACGATAGGCCAGACAGGAAGTCTCAGAGCCCTGTAGCTATTTCCCAGTGCACCAGGGAATAATTCCGAGTAGTTTCTCGCCTAGAGAAACTACTCACGGGCCTGACAACCCACTTCTTCGACATAGAAAATATCACACTTGGAGAGAAATTCCTACAAGCCTAAAAAACCTCTTCTTCAACATAGAAAATATCTCACTTGGAGAGAAATGCCTATGAGCCTGACAACTCGCTTCTTCGACCACGAGCCTGACAAACCACCTCTTCAACCTACAATCAAACCTGGTATAGGTACGGATGGTAGCATGGATGAGTGGATGGTAGGAAATCATGAGTGAATGATGAATTCCCCCGCGCCTCCCCCCCCGCCCCCCACAAATACACTAAGTCTTTCTCTTATATATGCATGTGCCTTTTATGACACATGGCACTAAAGGAACTCCCTTGTCCCCCACTTTAGAAACTTAGGATATATTCATATACATACTTTATACTTTAAGGAATATTAATATAATATTCCTTTGGGCTAATCCCCCCTTGCTTAACCCCTTTTCCATACCTAGTGGAGTTTATCCCCTATACTCTTTTACATGGTTGGTCTACAACAATGATGTTTTTTCATTAATATTTGCATGTGATTACATATTACAATGATGGCTCACTAGCCATTTTAGCATCTGACTCTCCAGCCTAATAACGACACATGCACTCTGGCCTTAATACATATGCAGTCATACACATAAACTCGACTTTGCACACTTTCAGGTCATTACAGTGCCCTTACCCAGGTGCACACAACACTATGAATTGTGTGCCCCTATCTTGATAACAAATCTTTGTGCACTTATCTAGGTGCACGCAACACCAAAACCATGTGCCAATGGCTCACCAGCCTAAATGCATATTTACATTTACAATTGGTACCAACACTTCACCAACCTATGTGTTCCTTTACATTTATATGTACAATTTGTGTTTGGCCTAGGAGCATTACATTCCCCTCCCCCTTATTTATGCACTGTATTTAGTGCATTGTATACATTTTCAGTCAAAATTATTCAAAAAGGTCCATGCCTTTGCTAATGAAGCTTGTTATCCACCTGGTGCTCTACTTTCAAGCACCAATTCATGTATTCATACAACAGTTGGAAGTCACTTGCTCTATTTCATAGAGATGCTTCATGAAAGAATCCATCTCATTGTTCCATTTGACACACCCTCATGATTATAGCTACCATGCCATAAGCATCCTTGAGTGGCCTCTTCCTTGCTGCAATCACCTTTCCAGGCTAGGTATCCCTTCACTACTACACATTCCCTCAATGATCCATCTTGCCAAGGCTAACTCATTACCATAACCCCACCAGGGTTTTACATTTATAATCTCCAGTGTCTCCAACAATAGCTATTATTCCCAAGCATTCCAACTTTAATAAATATTATCTCATTACCATAACCCCACCAGGGTTCTACATTTATAAGCTCTAGTGTCTCCAACGATAGATATTATTCCCAAGCATTCCAACTTTAATAAATATTATCTCATATGTATCACACACATACAATCACTATGAGAGAATATTATAAAATATTCATTTAGAAATTCAATTAATTTTATAAGGAAATTCAAATTTTCTCCTAGTAAGAGATTTCATATCATAATTTTCTTGGTGGTTGAAATAGTATGAAACAATCTTCCTTATGGATTTTCCACAATACCATATTGTAGATCACTTTTCCCAGCAATAATGTCATCATGCATTTAACCAACAGATGATTAGTATTTCATCTACACTAGATTTTCATTGCAATATGCATGAAAACTTACAAAGAGATCTTAGAATTGTCTGCACTTAACAGTTCAATCACAATTATCAAATAACTTATTAAATGGAATGGAATTATCATTCTCTGCATAGGAATTTTTAGTCGTTAGGATCTTCCATCATCATTATTTTCATTACTTTATTTTTTGAACATAAATTTCTTGTAGTCCATGTTCATCTGACTACTTGACTTGCAACTTTCCTATTGCAATATCTAACAATCCCTGAAATGTCCTCAAATCCATGAGTTAGTAATGGTTGTAACTTTTCAGCTGTTAACATAATCATCTCCATTAAATAACATATATGCATGCATTCACAAAACCACATTCAACAAATGCATTCAATCATATCAATTCCACCATGCATAAGTGCAACTCTACCACTTACTATGCATGGGTGCAACTCTCAATGCATATCTATTCAATGCACCCTTGCATTGATTTTCAAAATGATCGATATCTAAGTCATGTATCTTACCATTGGTATATTGGGAAGGCTGGCCAATGCCTTGACACATTCTTCACACACTTCCTATTTCCTACTCAACTATTTGGATGCCTTCATTTTCGACCTGAACACTACACCAAGAATATAATTTTGCGGTGTTCATTAGTGTTAGAAAAAAAGACGCATTCCAAACATTATTTAGAAGTAGGAATTTAATTTGCTATTTGTGTGGTACATAACCTTTCCATAACCAAACCTTAACATAACCAACCATGTTATGGTCTCATACATGACTAGTTTTTCTAGCATCCATTCCTGTAATAGGTTCATAAATTTTATTGCTTTGGTTATTAGCTCATAACCACCAAATCCATACTATGCTATTACATCACATGTATGACTTCAAAAACTAACACTTTTTTTATAATTATCACATTCCTTCAACCTTTACCACCCCTAGTGGTATTTTATTTCCATTAATGTATCCAAATTATACATTAATGTTATGTTATAAAATAACTCTACCTAAGGAATTATTTCCTAATTCCTTTCAATAATTATGCAATAAAAGTACATAAGAATCATACCTGCATAGTTTCCATCAAATAATTTTGATGCTACATGTTTAGCCAATAACAATAGAAGCTCCCATGCCTCTTTTATTAGTTTTATAATCAACACTTCAGCTTTATGTTGCTTCCCTCCAATATGAAACAAAATTAGTAGCAACACTTGCAATCATGCAATAATTCTCTTTTTTTTGGTACAACAACCACCATTAGCATCTTTCATATTAATATATATTCAACAATAGACTAATTCTAGTCTTATTATGTTATATATGTATATTAACAAATCCACATTCATCAATGCATATTTATATGAACTAATAATGCACCATCAACATGCTCATAAATGAATTTGCATGCCAATTTCCTGTACTATGTATGGTTGTCCAACAAGCCATAACATAATTGTTGCTACAGTGATTGCAACAACCTCTTTCTCTTTGTATCACTTTTCTTTGTCGTTCCCTTACTGAGCACTTTTCCATCTAAACTACTCTTGATCAATTTTATATTTTTATCCAAATAATATGTTGATATGAACTTCAACATTAATTGTTTCCTGGATCCATCTAACTAAACACATGCATGACCAAATTTCCTTTCCAGACATGCTCTCTTATTGACTTAATATATTTAACACCAATTTATTTATTGAAACAAACCGATTCAACCTTTCCTTGACTGAACATATCAACACTTGGAGTTGGTTGAACCATTACTTTCTCATGTCCTAACCCTCTAATTTCAACCTAACTTCCATAGTCAACTTCCATCATGCCATATTGATGCACATATGTCTTCTTCTCCAATTGTTCATGGACTTTACCTGCTTTTGGAATTCACTGAATTTATGGAATTCCTCTCTTAGAACTCTAAATACATCCTTTTAAAGCTAATATGCACATAATGCATTACTGATGCATTTGTTGACACTTATTTAGTATGTACACACCTTTATTTCTTCAACCCTGAAGTTTTGTCATATAAACCATGCTTCCATTGTGCTACTTTGATAAACATCATGGGGGTGTTATACAAAAATTGTAGGACTGATCCTTGAAAATGTGTCATTTATCTCCAAGTACACCCTTTGTCTTTCTTTAGCAAAAACTAACATAATTACATATAATTCTTTTGAAAACAATGCTTCCCACAA
The DNA here is from genome assembly GCA_009831015.1 of Picea engelmannii. Classification (NCBI taxonomy): domain Eukaryota; kingdom Viridiplantae; phylum Streptophyta; class Pinopsida; order Pinales; family Pinaceae; genus Picea; species Picea engelmannii. The sequence goes on from ML803652.1 coordinate 162,941, forward strand.
TGTATTACTTATCTGTACATTGACACCCTTTATGGTGAATGGATCTTTACTACAACTAGTGAAGATTCCCCTCTTGTTTCCTGAATCCACTCTAATTAGAATCAATGAATTTCTTGTAGTATTTTCCTTCACCCATAAATTTTCTCTTCTTGGCTTCCCAAGCCTTCATGGTTGCATATAGACTCCTACCTTATTATTCTTTAGTCTTGGACTTTGATCGTCTTGTGCAAGATTCTCATCATAGCACTATGGCCTTGAGTATCTCTTTTTATCTCTAACCAAAATTTCAATCCTCTCACATGTTATGAAAATAATCTCTCCACACTTCCATGGTCTCATCTTCGTGAATATCCATTACTCTGAGTATATAAATTTTCAACTGGTCGTTCCCTCACGCAACCATTCCACATTTTGAAGAACTGACCCTACATGTTACTCATACCTAAAGATACCACTTTGATAAGGAAATTTTTCTATGCTTTATCATCAACCTTAATCTCTGCTTGCAATACATTTATTATAAAAGATAACATTTCGAACAAATTTGGTAAGATATGCACAATTTTTCCCTTTCATGGTTACCAAAAATCTTGTTTTGAATTATGTGTTGATTCGGTTATGATATAAATGATGTTAACTCTGCAAAATGTGCAACCAACAAAACTTGTTAGGCTAAATAATTTAAAAGATTCATGAAATTATGTACAATTCTGGTTCAATAATGCATCGAAATTCTTTCTTTTTATTTCTTGTAAAATTGGTTGCCTAATCAATTTTATGGGTGAATATTTATATTCTACTATCCAAGACATTTCCAATGCCTACTTCCATGCTCAATTATGAGTCTTGAGCAGAAAGTTACGATCATTTGAAAATTGTCCATTAATTCTTTTGTTCATACTTCAACTACGTGCAAATCTGAACTGTAATTATGAATTTTGCACCTACTCCGTTGGATTTTTTGTAGTATCCCAATTGAGTTTCTTCATATATGTATTTTGGACAGTCTATCCAAGTTTCACCTCTTTCTGGGTTTTGGGCTGCTAGATAAAGCCTGATGAAGTTTCAAGCTAATTAGTGTTTTTGGTCTTGAATGCTATAGGTACCTTCTATGCCCTCTTAAACATCTTTAACATGCCCATAATTTTAATTCAGCTCCATGACCGTGTTCTATGGTTCAATATATTTCCATAGACTACTCATGTGCCTCAATTTGATTCCAGAGCAAGAAGTTATGGCCTTCAAAAGTTAATTGGGCTTAAAATTTATTCTCCATTGTTCGAGCTGTAAATCACTCATCGTAACTTTGTTTGACAAATGGGATACACTGCTAGAAAGATATCGTTGATATCCTTCATTTGATTTACAAAAATAATACTTTGAGTGCACTATTTTTGAGTTGCTAAAAACACTATTTAGGGCCTCAAAAATGTCGTCCAAAAAGATGACCTTCAAACAATACAAAAATGTGACAAAAAATCACTAGTTTTATGTTGTTGTAGACCACCAAACTGACTTCACGCACCACTTCTAAATTATACACCCATGTTTAGCATGTGTAGTTCTACACACATAATGCCAAAGTGCAACGCATGCACCACGCATCCATATCCAGTGTGCACCACTTTTTTGTCATGTGACAATATCTACTGCACAAAACTTTTGTGTCGCGCGCCAATACCTACTGCATAGAACTTTTGTGTCATGAACCAATACCTACTACGCACAACTTGTGTCATGTGCCAATACCTAATGTGCACAACTTTTGTGTCGTGCACCAATACTCTATGTGCATCACACTCTCCACACTACACAATTCCAAGGTTCAGTGTGTTCACATCATGCACCAATACTCCCTTCCTACACAAAGTCATCTCAAAGGTTATCATAAGTAGTAAATTCGTATGAGCACAAACACCTTGGACAAAGGGTGCGCACCAGCAATTATACTTCCCCGTGGCGTGAATATTTAATGTGCACACACTACATACCAACATTACGCGTGCAACAAATTTGTTCCGCGCTTTGCCAATACACAATGCACACGTCTTGCACATCAATATTATGTGTGCGCCACCAATTCTACACCATGCCATGCCAAATTTTAGTGTGCACACCTGTGCAATATTGTTTTCCGCACAACGCCAATTTTTTAGTGCGCACACCTGTGCACCATTATTTTTTTGCGCAATGCCAAATTTTTAGTGTGCACACCTGCATAACATTATTTTTTCGCGCAATGCCTAATTTTTGGTGCACAACATTATTTTTCCGCGCAATGCCAAATTTTTAGTGCACACACCCACACACCATTATTTTTCCGTGCAACGCCAAATTTTATTGTGCACACCCACACACCATTATTTTTCTGTGCATCACCATCTTTGCACCGTGCAACATCAAATTGTAGTGTGCACATCCACGCACAATTATTTTTCTGTTAGTTGTTTTTTCCATAATTTTTGTTATAGAAATTGGGGTTTTTGCCCAATTTCTCCCAATTTTGTCTTGGGTGCCATGACCACTCTGTAAACTCAAAAATTCAATCGTCTACAGGCCCGCATTTTCTCCATTAGAATTTCCATTACTTAAATTTAATTTCAAGCTCGATTAATCACATTACCCATGAGATTTATCTCAATTTTACCGCAATAATTTAATCAACAAGTTACAGACCTACTCCAAAAATTAATTCTCTCCAGATTTATGCTTCAACATCTACTAACTTGGCCCATCCAGGCTCAGTATTGAAAATTGGGCTCTGATACCACATTGTAACATCCCCAACCACCTGTTGGGCTATGCCACTTAAATTTATGAACTATGATACTAATTTAAATCACCTTGTAACATCTCCATTATCAACAACTCAAAAAATTGCTCTTGCAACATCCCCAACCTCGAGCTGGGCCAAACCACATAATTACAAATTCTGATGCCATTAAATTAAATAATAAATTCTGCAAATGAATAGAATTAAGAAGAAATAATAACAACATGTATGGAACAATTACAATTCATATATAGAATTTAACAACAGAGATTCCATGACAGAAAACTCATAATTTCACACACAATAATTAAAATAAGCACATGAAAGACACTTATCTCAGGAAATAAACACCAACTACATGCAGACCTTCCACGTTCCTCCCAACCATAGACCACACTACTCATCATCTCAACAGTGAGTCACCCTCGAGATGGGGATAAACTCTACCAGGGAAAAGATAATACTAAATCGATATAAGGTATGATAAGCAAAATAATTCCTCAATCCAAGGTTCCCAACTGTTGCAACTAGCCTATAGTTTCTCATTCCCCACATGCTTGTCCCATTCCAGGAAGTGCACCCCTTCTCTGCTTAACAGTCCCTCAACTACCCCACTTCCCTTCTGGGGCTTCAACAACAGGCTGTACAGGTAATCTCAGAGCCCTATAACTATTTCCCAATGCACCAGAGAACAATTCTGAGTAGTTTTTTTCCTAGATAAACTACTCACGGACCTTACAACCCGCTTCTTTGACATAGAAAATATCTCACTTGGAGAGAAATGCCTACGGGCTTGACAACCCGCTTCTTCAACGTAGAAAATATCTCACTTGGAGAGAAATGCCTACGGGCTTGACAACCCGCTTCTTCAACGTAGAAAATCTCTCACTTGGAGAGAAATGCCTACTGGCCTGACAACCCGCCTCTTCGACCACGGGCCTGACAACCCGCCTCTTCGACCACGGGCCTGACAATCCACCTCTTCAACCTGCAGTCAAACCAGGTACAAGTACAAATGGTATCATGGATGAGTGGATGGTAGGAAATCATGAGTGAATGATGAATTTCCCTCACCCACAAATACACTGAGTCTCTCCCTTATATATGCATGTACCTTTTATGACACATGACACTCAAGGAACTCCCTTCACCCCCACTTTAGAAACTTAGGATATATGCTTATCCATACTTTATTTTTTAAGGAATATTAAAATAATATTCCTTTGGGCTTAAGCCCCCCTTGCTTTGGCCCTTTTCCCTACCTAGTGGAATTTAGCCTCCTATACTCTTTTACATGGTTGGTCTACAACAATGATGTGTTTTCATTAATATTTGTATGTGATTACATATTACAATGATGGCTCACTAACCATTTTATCATTTGGCTCTCCAGATTAATAACCAAACAGGCGCTCTGGCCTCAATACATATGCGGCCATACATATAAAACTCAAATCTACTCACTTCCGGGTCATTACAATGCACTTACCTAGGTGCGCACAACACTATGACTTGTGCACCCCTATCTTGATAACAAATCTTTGCGCACTTATCCAGGTGTGCGCAACACCAAAAGCAGGTGTCAATGGCTCACCAGCTTAAATGCATATTTACATTTAAAATTGGTACCAACGACTCACCAACCTATGTGTTCCTTTACATTTATATGTACTATTGGGGTTTGGCCTAAGGGTATTACAGTAACACTCTCATAAAGGAGAGGCTTTTAAATTAAACCATTGTTATTTGAGATTCACCTTGCCGCGAGGTGTGATGGAAACTTGTTGCTCGAAAACATCGTTAAGTGTCAAAGTTGAAACAAGGGATGCCCATAGCAACTTAAGTGCCTGAATGCACGTCATACCACTAGTAGTAACACGTTCTTTATAAACCCTACTTACCTATAAATGACTAAAATAAATACTCCTTACCTCATTGGGGCCAACCCTTGCAGTCCATTCTTCAAGCTCTGTTAATTCCTTAACATTGAGCTTATTAATAAGGGTGGTATTGGTGATGGTCGAGGTCAACCAGAGCACCAAATCATGCTAGCTTCACTACCCATGGATGTTCAAGACCCTGATCATTTATCTCTCGTTGCTCATCTCAAACAACTGGCTCATAACCAATATCACTGCCAGTTGTAGTGCCAAACATCGACTGTAGGGTTAAGAAAACTACAGACTGCAGATTGCAATCGATTCCTATCGAATGTCAGATATCAAATAATGATGCCTGTCATATTCCCAAATATAATTAAATAATATATAATCATCCCCAGTCCTTAGAAATACGTTGTCATCCCAACAATAACACCTTAAACTTCATATCTATTAAGAATGGAAAAAACTAAAATTATAATTTTCAATTAATTAGAAAGATCAAAAGTATAAAATGAAACTTTGGTTAAAATAAAGATATTATAAAGTTAACCAACAACTCATACAAATCAAACTACCGACTCATCACTATAATTCTTGCATTACCCTCAACAAAAACTAATAATTAACTAGAACACTTTCTACACAATAAAATATTTTTGTTACTTTCTATGTTGCTTGTACTTGCCATCATGACAATTAAGTTTTGGCCAGAGTACTCTTATATTTACACCAAGTAGCATTTCATAACTATGTCTTGAATTTTCCAATAAGAATAATTTTAATTTGGACTTTTCATCTGGTAATGCCCTTGAGGCTAGTGCTAAAGGTGCTTTCCCTTGCAACCCAATTTCTTCGTGAAAAACATTCGTGTAGTTAATAGTTAACTAAAGCACTTTCTACAAAATAAAATCTATAATCAACTAATTTTTCATTAAAGAATAAGTATATGCAATGACCTCACATGACACCATGAAGTTGAACATAAAAAAAAATTAACGTGATATATAAAAAAATTGGTTATAAATTATTAAATTAAAAAGGCGTATTTAAATAATATAATGCATCTTATAAAGATAAATCTTTGTTATAAGGTTTTTAACATACTATCACATTTACAAAAGGGTATCAATTGCAAATTTCTAAGTGAAATCTCTTAAAGATTAAAAATTAGCATTGACGTTGAACATATGTCTTAATACTTGATTAAAAATTAACATTGACGTTGAACATATGTCTTAATACTTGAGCATGCTTCAAGAATGAGTGGAAACTATGCTTGACATTTGAGTTGTTCCTGCAAGGATATTAGTAATATTAGTAGGACTAGTGTGGTTAAAAAAAATATATAGACAAAAGCATACTTTACCAATTAACACAATGAATAGAGTAATGTTTTCAGTATTAAATAAGTGGTAACAATATTCTATTAAATTTTACGTTTTGGTGGATGAAATGAGGTGTCTTTATGTTAATTAATAATGATTAAGATTTAAATTTTGGTGAATATATAACTCAATAAAATAATTCAATTTGACGAGATTCATATGAAGCATTATTATTAAAAAATAACATAATTAAAATTTTATTTTTAAACTAGTTATTTTAACAATATCAATTGAATCTACTATTTCTACATCAAAATTTTCAAGTGTCATTATCGTAAACATGGGTTTTTGTTTGGTTGAATGGTCGAGATGAAGTCAACGACATTTTAAACTATATCCTTGGTCTTATTAGAATAAAGCACAACCAAAACCAAATCAATTGTTGTTACATGTTGCTCCTACAATATTACCCAACACCAATCCTTATGGTTTTGACAAATATAAATAGCATTGTCCTTTAATCTTATTAAATTAAATTATCCTCATTTTTAAGACAATTATAAGATCAAAGAATAACCATCTCATCAACCCAAAAATACATATGTACTCAAAATAGATTTGGAATACAAATTATCCAATATAGGAGCCTAGTTAAAAAAAAAGAGACCCACCCTTAATACTAACCCTTAACTGTTGTGATATTTATTTTTTGTTATTGGTTGGGAAATGATTTCGAACTCATAGTTCATGTAACATTTGAAGTCCACTAAATATAGATAGTGGTTTAATTGATAAAGGGATAAAGGGGTTAAAATACGAAAATAGGAAGTCAAAAGGGAATTTGATGAAGTAGGTGAAAAAAGACAATGTTGGGGAATGAAATTATGATGACCAAGGATAGGAAATGGTGAGGATTGAAATTGTGAAGATGTTGGATATGAAAACAAAGAAAACGTTAAATATGTGATAAAATTCTAAACTACAAAATTGTTGCAAATAATTTATATTAAGTTTATAATTGAAAGTTCTAGTAAAGGGGGGAAATATTGAGGAATGGTACTAAAAGTAATATTGCTTGGCTTCCACCTCCACAAGATGGATCAAGTTTAACATTCACTAGGTATCCAAAGGTGGACCCACTTTAGTGAGATCAAGGGGATCTTCAAACACCATGAAGGATGCATAACTAAAATGTTCTATGACTTCCCAGACTAATAATGAGGGTGAACTTCTAGCCCTTCCCATAGTCCTTACATGTGGAATGAAGGAAGTGGTAAACCAAGGCCTTAAGAGAATGATTGTAAGGAAATTCTAAGTTTAGGATTGATTACCTTAATGGGAAAAACCAAAACTCAGCATGGGAGATTGCTAGTTATATTTATTGGAGTAAACAAGTGATTAAGAACTTTGAAGAAGTACAAATTATTCATGTGACAAAGAAGGCCAGTCTAAGTATTCATGTGAGAAGGAAGCTCAATCACAATATTCATGTGAGGGAAGGCCAATCAATTTTTTTATAATTAAAGGTTCATTTAAACTCTCAATAATCAAAATGTACAATACTTTAATATGAAAGGACATGTCAATCGTAGCTTCAACGAGCATAACAAAACACTACTATGCGGACTAGGTAATACCCAAATCCTGGTTTCCACATAGGTTGTAATAGTCTAACAAAAAAAAACATCAACAAATTGAACATGACAAGAAAATGCTAAAAAAACTAGGCCAACAACTGAAGATTGAGGACCACCGATAGGGATTCTCAGTGCTTAGCATACAATTGGGATTCTTAGTTCTTAGTATGTATGTGTATCACATTAGTTTTTGTGTTGTAGGAGATTACTAGGGTGGTTTGTTGTGGTGATGCCTCTTGATTTCCTATCCTCATGAATAATTGATATCTTGTCTCCAACTAGATCTATTATTACCTTTAGTTTCTTTTTCTTAGGAGCTTGTTGATTATTTCTCTCCAAGTTTGTTGAGATAGCTTTATTTATGTAAGACTATATAAGCTTGTGTTTGAATTAATACAAGATCAGTATGAGACTTTGATTCACACAATTTGTGTATAACTCTACTCATGAGTGGATTCATCCACATCATTGGTATTACATAAAGCTTTCAATCCAGTTCCAGGTTTGGGTATTATCTTCCTCTACATCTTGTCTTGGAATTTACTTTATATTCTTTGTTAGTTTTCCATCCTTTCGAGGTCATTCCATCAATAATTGTGATTGGATTTTGATAGCCACGAGTTATTTTATTTCTCAACTAATTACATGCCATAGCTTTTTTTTATGTGAGATCTCATCAAATGTAAAACACTCCTCCTACTCTATTTTGATATGCATGTTCCTCGCATCCATTTTCAAGGCATGAGTTAGAGCTAAATTTTCTTTTTACCCAAAATAATTTCCCTTATCAACACAACTTGACCTCTCCTCTAACACATATCAATCCCTCCAAATAGACACCACATTGAATGTTTGGCTCAAAGCAATCTCAAGGAGTTCAAGATACATGCCTTTTGTTTCTTGATCTACTCCTACATTGACCATTCCCGATGTTTTCTATCTTCCGAGGCTTATTCTATGTGTTCGTGGAAGCGATTTATGTGAATTCACTCCCTTATTTGCGGATTGATTTGAGACAAAATGTGTTCGACAAAATAGGGAATTCCAACATAGGATGAACACCTTTAAGAACCACTCACACAACCAGATCAAAGATCAACACACCAATGTTTTTACGTGGTTAAAAACCTCGAAGAGGGAAACAGTCCACAACCTTAGCCAACATGGCCACTTGAACCAATATGTGAATGGAAAAGAAAAATATTTTACAAGAGAGTTTCTCAAGAGATCATCAACAAATGACCCTCCATACTCTTTAAATAGAGATTATGGACCTATTGGTGAAGGTTCATGTTCAATGGACTCATCGGGAGAAAGGTGAGTAGGCAAAGGTGGATTTTCATCCTCACTGTCATCATCTAAAGAAAAAAACAAAATAGGAATAGAAGATGGCACAAACGTAAAAAATGGATCGCATGCCAAAGATGGCACAAATGTTGAATTAGACTTGCAAACCAAGAGATTTTCATCAATTTTAACATCTCTTCTAATAATAATTTCATTGGAATGAGGTTGAAGAAGTCTATAACCTTTGACATCTTTTGAGTATCCAACAAAAATGCACTTCCCATTTTTAGGATGCAATGCTTTCATTTTTTCATTAGGAATGTGAGCCCATGCTACGCTACCAAATACATGAAAATGACTTACATATGGATTATTTTTAGTTCATGCTTGTTTCGGTGTTATACTTTTTAAATCCTTTGTGGGAGTGTGATTTACTATCTAATTTGCACAGTTGATGGCTTCTGCCCAATAATGAAGACTTGATCTCTTATATTGGATCATACAATTAGCCATTTCTTTTAATGTGCAATTCTTTCTCTTAGAAACACCATTTTGTTGTCATGTATATGGAATAGTGTGTTGCATTTGTATGTCATGTTTAGTGCAATAACTTGTAAATTTTTTGTTCACATATTCACCTCCATTATTTGTTCGTAACTTCTGAAGTTGATGTCCATATTTGTTTTCTACGAGCACTCTTAAGCTTTAAGAAGTAAACCCAAGTGAATTTGGAGAAGTATTCAATAAAAGTTAGGTAGTACTTGTAGCCATAGAAAAAAGGAGAAGAAAAAAGACCACACAAATCAATATGAACAAGTTGCAAAGGGGCCAAGGCCTGCCAAGGTGCACGTTTTTCAAAACTATTCTGATGATGTTTGTCGAGAACACAACAGACACAAACACCATCTCTTCAAGAAATGAGGAAGACCAATCACCATATGTTGATTACATAGTTGTTGCAAAGAACGATAATTTAGATGACCAAGCCACTCATGCCAAAGTTTGCTCAAGTCATTGCTATGAGAAACAAAAACTGATGGAAACGATGATGACTCAAAGTTGTTACATTTGTACAACCTGGTAATATCATAAAAATTCTAGTTGCTAGGACATGCTTAGGATCTTTTAAATCCTTGTTTACAACTTGGTGAGGTGAAAACTCTATGGATTTACCTTCACCAAAACGAGTGATCTGATACATTGATAGAAGGTTGCAGGAAAGACTTGGAACACATAATACATCATTTAAATGATCATTATCTACCTAAACTGTTCTAGACTCTACAACACTAAGCAATCTATCATCACCAACAAATATTTACTTGGTGTTACATTCATTAAGAGCACAAAATATGGCTTTATCCTTAACCATGTGATAAGATGCTCCAAAATCAATAAGCCACTCATCTGAAGAAGTAGAAGTTGCATTGAATGAGAAACTAGAAGCAAAAAGTGCATGTCCATGAGAAGAAGAGTTAAAAGAAGAAGACTCAACATTGATGTTGTGCTTCTTGATCGTTTCTTCTAAGGCTACCATCTTCTTAAAACATTTAGACTCCACATGCCCATCTCGCCCACAAAAGTTGCAATTCATGCCATCATTCTTACTTTCATATTTTGCTGCATTGTCACCAATGGGAGTAGAAGTTGGTTGAGAGGGTTTGGAACCCTTGCTTTTCTTGTTGTTGTGGCGAGGATGTTTCTTCTTAGGATTCTTGAATTTTTTTTTGGGGGGGGGGCATTAAGGCTTTGTTAGATGTACCTACAATGTTGATCACTCCAAGTTGCAAAGCTTATGTTGCTCTCTAATCAAAGAATCACAAAAAGACTCAAGAGTGGGAGTTTGGTAAGCACTCTCTAGAGCTTCTCCGGTGGCATAAAAGGTAGATACAAAGATAGAATATGCACTACCAAGCTTAGCGAGAATAACATATATGCATCGATCATCTTTCACATCTATTTCACAGTCTTTACATAAAAGTCTAAGTGTTTTAACTCAAACAAATAATCTTCAATGCAAGAAAAATCATTGGGACTTAAGGTCATTAACCGATTTTCAATATGGTGAGCTCGAATCACATTGTGTTTATCAAAGACAGCTTCAAGCTTTTCCCAAGCTTTATCTGGGCCATCAATTCCTTGAAGGTGAAACCTTAAATCATGAGAGATGGAAATTTCGATTAGTCCATGTGCTTCTTCATTGTTATTATCCCATTTTCCTTTCATTTTAGCATCAATAGGGGCTTGTTCTTTTCACAAGGTAATTTGATACAATCATTTACTTCTTATTACATCCTCCATATGATATTTCCATGACAAGTAGTTGGTACTGGTACACAAAAGATCACTGGGAAAATCCATATTAAAATATGCAAAGAATATGAATTTAAAATACGAAATTGATGGGATGGATGGAAAGCTCTCGAAAAAATAGGTTAAAAAAAACAGAGGTGAAAATATACTTGAGATGCAAGCATTATGCCCTTTTGAAAAATGACATAAACGATGACTAAGGCACCACGTTGCAGGTAGAAGTTGATCCATGTGGTGATGGATGCAAAAAATTCTCTTCCTTCTCTAACTTTGCCTATAATCACACTTTTACAATTAAGTGTCTTTATGAAGTGACACATTTTATAGAATAAGTGAGAATCACTTTTAAAATGAAGTTACTTTGTAAATTAAAGTTGTATGCAAAAAGTAACTAAAAAAAAAATATTAAAGCTACTTATAGTGATTCACTTTTATAATTTAAGTGAAATGCACTTTACAATGAATACATAAACTTTTTTTCCCCAGGTGGGATGAGTGGAAGGAGTTTGGTGGACACAAGAACCCCTTTGAGAAATGTGTCAAGTGATATTGTGGCGAGCATTGAGCCTTTCCCACTCACATGGTTGTCTTCCCATGATGAACAATGTTAATGTTGGTATGTGTGGCTCTTCTTGGCATATGGATCCATCTCCTCACATCTATTCTCCTGTACCTCTCCTCATCCATGGAAAATACCAAGGTAAATGCTAATCGATATAGCGTGTGTGATGCCTTCTCCGTAAGGCATTATCACGAGAAAGAGTGGAAGTCTCAACAAGTGGAAATTATGGTATTAAGTGGTTCCGCGATCTTGAAACTGGTTTATAGTCTAAAGGAAGGGCAAGCCACAACTCTTCCCTATAGCTGTTGAAATCAACTCCTCATTCTCGCCTTTGTTCTCCTCCTGCACTTGCCTTCTTTGTTGTTCCCTCACCTATCCTTGGTGGATTTCGGGGACCAAAATCCTCCCAATGGGTAGGTGTGATCCAAATCGGATCTGACAAAAATAATTGGCTATTGACATGAGACTCTAAGATTATCAACACAAGCATTGTTAAGGCTGTGGACAATGAAGGAAATCAACTTGTTGGCATGAAGGCCCTATGCTATCACGATTGATGTCCATTTTGTATGTAATGTATGTAAATTTAGGTAGTATATTATTCTATGTAAATGAATAATGAGACTCTCATGATACATTTTCCATGTGGGTTTAAAATACAAACAAATAGATAAATGGAGAGACAAATTGGAGAGAAGTTGAAGCATTAGGGATGCCTGACCTTCCAGTTATCCTCCCAATCGACTCAACATTCTATATGATGTATCCTTACAATGGGAAAGGGGTTCTTTGGCTATGAATGATGTAGAGAGAGGTTTCCCAGATATCATTGAGGAGCATAGAGATGAACCAGAGAGCCTATAACTTGCCCATTGTTGAATATATAAGAGCCTAGTTGAAGCCAAAATAATTTTGGTTTCCCTGTTTGGGTTTCTAGGGTAAATTGTGAATTTATGTGTAATGATTATCATGGGTTATACTTGTTTATGAATGGTAAATAGTGTGAATTGTAACTTAATGGTCCACTGTGTACATTTTAGCGACGAGAATGACATACTGTTGGGTTGAGTTCATTTTTTGTTAATAAGGTTCTCATGGGTCAGTAAACTAGAATAAAATCTTGTTAATCTTACCCATATGTTGATTCTGAAGTTGTAAATTGATGGCCCTCTATTTTGATCCATTTCTATTTGTTTTAGACATTTCTAATTTTTTTTTAGTCATTCGAGATATTCTCAACTTGTTGGGCGTTTTTCCTTTTCCCCAAAGCATAGATGTCATATATATCGAAGTCTGAGATTGTCGAGGTGCTTATTAGTTTCCCACGAACCATATACACGTTTTTCCCCTTCGTTGTCTATCAAATTCGCCCCAAAACATTTTTCCTTCGTCGTCAAATCCCAGACAGACTTCTATACGTTTTCCATTGTCCATGGATTCCCAAGTCGACTTCCATATGTTTTTCTTTTTCAGCAAAATCCCAAATCAACTTTTCCACGTTTTTAGTTTCTCTGGGTTGCAAAAAAATCACCTTGGGTGTTTTTATGCATCGTGAGCTATTAAGAATAGTTTCCCAAACGTTATTTCATGCCACTGGTGATCAAATTCACCCCTAGGACTTTATTCTCAGTTGTTGGTCATTGATTTCAACGCATAGAGGGTTTCCCTTCATTATTGGTTGTTGAATCCGCCTCTTAGTTATTTTCTTTATCCAGGGGTCGATCCTCTTTGACTTGGATTCTTTCTTTGTCTATTTTCCCTTTCTCATTTAACCGATAGTCATCCATAGTCGACCCAATCCACCCACACTTCGAATAGGGTATCTTTTAGTTAGTTTGTCTCATTTGGTCTATTATCGCACAATGTGTAGCTTGGGAAAATCTTAACCCAATTGCGGGAGTACCTACCCATTGTCACCTAAAATAGACACTCCCCTTGCTTTAGTGGTGATAAACTCACCACAAGGGGGGAAATCCTAGTGACCCTAGGGTGATTGAGATGGAAAGTGAGATGATGATCGATGAACACCCCTATAGGTCAAGATTGGAGAAGAAATAAGGCTTTAGAATGAGTCTTGTATATGGAGAATGGTTGCCAAGCGTTATCTACCTGCAAAACAATGTTATCCCTTCCTGGAACAAGATGCATGATAGATATAAAAGCCTTAAACCAAAGGGGATCAAGCAAGAACCCTTGTTGTCCAAATTTGCAGCATCATGGAAATATATATATCGGCAACAAATGATAACAATAGCTTCAAATCTAACCATCAAAAATCAAGTACAAGATGATGGAAATAAAGATAGTAATGACTAGTTGAACCTCCAATGATTTAGCCAAGACTTTGATGATATTTATGGTTGTTTATTAAGTGTTATCAACAAGTTTTTATGACAACCAAGTGGCTGTAGAAAACAATTTCTACAACAACAAGATATAACCACAAAAATGAACAAGTAAACCTCTCAACATTTAGTCAATAACAAGTAGAAAATTAACCAAAGTTTACAAGTGAATTTCAACGGTAGATTAGAGAGCAAAGAGTGAGGAAAAGATTATTTTGCAGTATCCCTAATGGTTGTAGTATTAATTTGTAACAACAAAGAGAATCACTTGGCTAAACTATATGCCCTTAGGTCACAAGCAAACTTATAGCATGAAGAATAGATTCCAACTTGAACGATTTCCATATCTCCAATTTCCATGTATACCAATGTAATGATTTTATATCTCCAATGCAAAAAGACTAGTGCCTTTCCAATTGGGTTGTGGAGTCTCTTATGTAAGAGCTAGGGTTTGTTACTTTTCTAGTGGTATAAGATTTTTTGCTCCTTAGAGCAAACAAACCTAGAAAGGTAAATCTAGGAGGGTGTAAGCCTTTTTTACTCCTCCTAGCAACCTTTGAAAAGTAGCTTATTCAAAACAATAATGATATATATTAGTGGAGGGTGTATGTCTTTATACTCCTCCAAGGGTTTAGACAAATCTAGCTTGAAACAAGAAGAGAGACACAATTAATGCATAAATTTCTTACCAATTCCAAGAAAAAACATGAAGAATCCCTCTTTTACCAAGAATATTCCACCACAATAGCCAAAACAAGACATCCAAGAGATAGCGCCTTAGCTTCCTTCACCAAAAGACAAGTACTAACATCCACAAGAGAGGTTCAAGAGAGAGATAGAACAAAATGCCCAAGTAGGGTGAAAATTTCAGCCACACAATATGTAATTCTCAAGTGAGTTATGATTACATGACAAATGGGTGACCTCTATTTATATGAGATCACCTAAAACCCTTTTGTCCACCTTTTGAAAAGTCAACATCAAATTAGAGAGGTCGACCTCCCTATTTGTTTTTTTACAACTTAAAATTCAAAATTACAAAAAGAAAATCCCTTTTTAGGGTGATCTAAGGCCTCTAGGATAGACATTGAGCCTTCAATGAAGAACGTAGGGCCTCCAAACGCCATAAATCATGCCACCAAGAGATTTATCATGTGCCAAGTGTCTCTTTGTCCATCTAACCAAACCACATCATCATCAACCATGAGAAACCCATCAAAAACCCTATCCTATGTGACGTCTAGGGCATCAAGTGTGACGTTTTACGCCTCTAAAGGCCAATGTTTGGGTGCAAGAGGTTGGAGTATGATCTCCTCATGGTCTCTAAGTGTCTGCAAATGAAACGTTCCCTCTCCCATGTGTCCAAAGAGAGGGAGAACATCATCCAACCTGTGGTATTCATGCCCCAAATGAAGGTCCAAGTGACTTTCCACCTTCATGAAAAGACTTCCATTTGTGAAGGCTCTATAAAGACAAAAAGATTCTCCCTCCAAGGGTCCACAAGTCACAAGTATCATGCCAAGTAAGACATATCTAATTAAAAAACCACCCAAACATGTGCATCAAATCCCCCCCTTTTCAAAATAAACAAATGCTCAAAGACCTTATACAACTTGCCAAATTAAAGTATGGGAGGGTTGTCATGGTGCCCTATTTGGTATATCATTCCCCGAGTCAAGGAGTGTTTTCCAGGAAGACCCTCTCTAAGTAATGCAAAAAAGTGTGAGGTGGATGAGGATGTTAATTTTGGGCATGGGCTTTCTTGACATACAAGGGATCATATTGTCTCATTTATGGGCGCCTTTGTTTAGGGTTGGCCACATCTTTTTCCTGTTTTTGTTTTTAAAGCATATTTTTTCAAACCCTTTATTAGCCATTTATTTTGTATGTGTTTCCAAGTTGAAGACTATAAGGGGCACTAAAAAGGAAATGTATTTTCCACATACGATCTACCTTATTTTGCATGCTTTTCCAAGTTGAAGACAACAAGGAGCAGTAAAAAGGAAATGCATAGCCCACATATGCTCTACCTTGGAAATCATTATTGATTAATTAGTTATTTATTTTATGGGTCCCTCTTTTTTTTGAGAGGCATTTCATTGCTCTTGGGATTCTAGGGCGATCTTTTATTGCATGGTGTTTTTTCCAAGGCACCTCTGAGCCTAGTGGACCCTTCTTCCCATGAAATGAGGTGCATGCCCTTCAGGGATCAATAAGCCTGAAAACCATAAATATCGGGAAACAAAGGGAAATGAGTGTGGAAAATGATAAGTATGGATGGGAGTGGTATGATGACTCTTCAAGGAGACCCCCTAGTAGCAACTCTATCGCCGAGGGTGACCCACTTGCTAGGACGACATGTCAACCACCAAGGTGAAATAAGGAAAAAGACATAATTTCCAAGAAAACATTTTCAAAATAAAGAAAGGATCCTTTGCAACATGTTCAAATGATTTAAATATTAAAATGACACTTACCATGGCACCAAACTTGTTTTCTCATGAAGCAAGACCTATTGTTATTTGTGGGCCAGGTTGGGTGTGGTGGATGCTACTACCATCAATCAGATGGTGATGTGTGGTATGATAGAAACATGTGCCTTCTCATATTCCTCTCGATACTCCATGTCTGCAACCAGAGGGCCTTAAGACATCATCTCCTTAGTTATCCCTAGGAATGGGGGATAACATATGGCTCCTACTCGAGGACATGTATTCATTGTAGAGTGCATGAGAACCTCAACATATCCTGGTAAGACTTGTTCCTACACACTTTGAAACAAACAAAATATTGGATATTGAGGGTGGCTCCATCACCCTTTGTCCATATGATCAAAAATTCAAAATTTCAAGTATTGTTTAAAATAAAATTTCGCACTTTTTCAAAAAATTATAAACTAGCATGTGATATGATGAAAACAAATGGTCATAACAAGTATGCAATGATGAAAAAAAAGAAATATGCAAATGCAAGAAAGAAAAATAACCTACCTACTTACCTAGCGCATGTGGCCCGAAGAGGTCAAGTGCCAAGTGATGTTAGATGAAGTCATACAACCAGTGCACCCCCTTGCTCAGTATCTCCCCTAGGTGCTTTCCTCTGTGATTAATTATAAAATATATCAAAGACAAATTAAGGACATATTAATCATGAATATGATTAAGAATATAATCAATCATAGAAAGCAACTGATGGAGGTGGGTGGGAGGGAGAAAAGCATGCTAGAAAAAATGGCCACAAGCCTAATCCACCCAATGCTAAAGAGGGATACCATGTATAGATGACAACTCATATTCTTCCTTGTTAGCATGACCACTACTTTCTGAATACTAAGAGGAAATGAGAGATCAGAAGAAAAACGGGCGACTTCCCAAAGAGGAAGATAAGAGGTAAGGGACAACCTCATGTCTGGAGAAAGAAAAGTATTTCATCTTCATCTGCAAATCCCTACAAAAGGCCCCGAAATAAAAATACTTTCGTTCAATAGTGTTATCCTCTGAATGGTCTAGGCTAGACACGAATTGGTGTCCATCAAAATATGAGCACGATGGTGGTTGGAAATATTCATTGAGAAAATATGAATCCCCAAAAGGATACACATCACAACTTCCAAGGGATGACATGAAGTCATCATGAGTATATGGTGACAAGTCATCCTCAAATGGATGGAATAAATATATGACCATATCATCATCAGGATGCCAAATATATGGATCACCTACTTGTGAAAAGAAATCCTCCGAAGGAGATATTTGTACGATCTTTATCTGAAAGGTGCCATCGATGTCGAAGATGGGATCTCCATTTAAAAAAAAACAAAAAAAAACACCATGTCCCATCTATGTCTCCCAATACGTATAAAAGTGTCTATATGCTCATAAACCACATACAAGGGTTCTTTCATAAGACCATTTATATGACTGAAAATGACCATCTCTTTATCTTCATGCGCAGGAAGAACAGATGTTAGGGAGGCTTCAACTAGATTTTCCACATGATGTAATTTATGGAAGTTTTCTTTATCAACGACTTTTCATCATTGAGACTAATTGCTTCTTTGACTTCATGTGAAAGATGGAAGCAAGGTTGTACAACTTCATCTTTGCCAATCGAGAGAAAGGATATCGATGTCTCATCTAGATTCTCAACATGTTGGAATTCATAAGAATTCTTCTTTTTCTTCATGGCATCTTTCTTCATGGAAACACCCTCCAGTGCTTCTTCATTGCAAGGGGTTTAATCCTTAATGCATAGTTCCTCACCTAGCTGTTTATGAAAGGATCAAAGAGGGAACTTTTTTTCTTTCCATCATCATAGACTTCCTCTCTAGTGGGTGATGCTTTGTCGAGATCCTGCACTTCCTTGGAGTTTTCCTCCTCCTCATGGATTTGTCCTTTGACTTCTTGCTTCTTGATTGTTTTCTTGCAACTAACCACTCCGAGAATTAAATAAGGGAAAAAGACTTCATGTTTTTCAAGGGTGTCTTTTTCAAACTCTTGTTCCTTGACCATGTTTCCATGATTTTCAAAAGAACCACCTTTAAATCCTCAATCATACCTAAGGAAAACATTATTTCTTGAAAAACATCCTCAAGGTCTTGAATAATATCTTCAATATGTTGGGATTTTGGTCCACAATGCTTGAGAAATTCTCAAATGAAGATGGTTGTAGAGGCTGGGCCCTTTGGGCTGCAAGCATGCTTGATCAAATTTTTTCCCTTCTTATCCAAAGATGGTTGGAACAACTATAGTTTAATATCATTCTAGGTTAGCTCATACCAACTATTGTATTCAACAAAGTTGACAACAGGTGTAACGAACAAACATGGGTTACCATTAAACTTTGGGATATCATCCCATCTTTTCAGTAGGTATTAATCATATACCTCCATGATTTGTCAGTGGAGTCGCTATATGAGTTTTATGAAAGGCTCGTCAAGAATGAAAAGGGAAATTCCCTCAAATGGAGTTGCTAGGAAAGATGTGAGTAAAGGATTTGGGATCAAAGCTTTCCAAAGTGTTGTTAGGGCTTGAAAGAGGATTCAAATTCCTCCCCGAAAACAACGCCAAAATGTTATCGAAAAATCTGTAGCTTGGGAAAATCCCAACCCAATCCATGGAAGTGTGACATCTACAGGAGTACCTACCCACTGTCATCTTAAATAGACACTCCCCTCGCTTTAATGATGATAAAATCACCACAAGGGGGGAATCTCAATGACCCTAGGGGGATTGATATGGAAAGTGAGATGATGATCAATGAAAACCCTTATAGGTCAATATTGGAGAAGAAATAAGGCTTGAGAATGAGTCTTGTAGATGGAGAATGGTTTCCAATCGTTATGTACCGACAAAACACCGTTATCCCTGCCCGAAACAAGACAAATGATAGATATACAATCCTTCAACCAAAGGGGATCAAGAATGAACCCTTGTTGTCCCAAATTGCAGCAGTATGGAAATATATATATCAACAACAAATGATAACAATATCTGCAATTCTAACCATAAAAAATCAAGTATAAGATGTTGGAAATAAATCTAGTAATGACTAGTTGAACCTCCAATGATTTAGCCAAGACTTTGATGATATTTAGGGTTGTTTATTAAGTGTTATCAACAAGTTATTATGACATCCGAGTGGTTGTAGAAACAAATTGCTACAATAGCAAGACCTAGCCACAAAAATAGATAAGTAAACCTCCCAACAATTAGTAGATTAGAGAGCAATGAGTGAGGAAAAGATGATTTTGCAGTATCCCTAATGGTTGTAGCATTAATTTGTAACATCAAAGAGAATCGCTTGGATAAACTAGATGACCTTAAGGCACAAGCAAGCTTATAGCATGAAGAATAAATTCCAACTTGAAAAATTGCAATATCTTCAATTTCCACGTATACCAATGCAATGCTTTTATATCTCCAATACAAAAAGACTAGTGCCTTTCCAATTGGATTATGGAGTCTCTTGTGTAATAGCTAGGGTTTGTTACTTCTCTAGCGGTGTAAGCCTTTTTAATCCATAGAGAAAACAAAACCTAGCAAGGTAAATCTAGGAGGGTGTAACCTTTTGTACTCCTCGTAGAAACCTTTGCAAAGTAGCTTATTCAAAACAATAATGATAGATCTTAGTGGAGGGTGTATGCATTTATAATCCTCCCAAGGGTTTAGACAAATCTAGCTTGAAACAAGAAGAGAAAGACACAATTAATGCATAAATTCCTTACCAATTCCAAGAAAAAGCATGAAGAAACCCTCTTTTACCAAGAATATTCCACCACAGTGGCAAGAACAAGACATCCAAGAGATATCTCCTTAACTTCCTTCACCAAAAGACAAGTACTAGCATCCAAAAGAGAGATTCAAGAGAGAGATAGAACAAAATGCTCAAGTAGGGCGGAAATTTGAGCCACACAATATGTAATTCTCAAGTGAGTTATGATTAAATGACAAAGGGGTGACCTCTATTTATATGAGGTCACCTAAAACCCTTTTGTCCACTTTTTGAAAATTCAACATCAAATTACAGAGGCCAACCTCCCTATTTGTCTTTTTAACTTAAAATTCAAAATTACAAAAATAAAATCCCTTTTTAGGGTGACACCATGCCCTAAAGGGTGATGTAAGGCCTCTAGAAGAGACGTTGAGCCTTTGATGAAAAAAGTGGGGCCTCCAAAGGCCATAAATCATGCCATCAAGAGATTTTTCATGTGCCAAGTGTCTCTTTGTCCATTTGACCAAGCCAAATCACCATCAACCATGAGAAACCCATAAAAAACCCTAGTCCATATGACGTCTAGAGAATCAAGTATGATGTTTTAGGCCTCCAAAGGCCAACGTTTGGGTGCAAGGGGATGGAGTGAGATCTTATCATGGTCTCTAAGTGCCTCAAAAGACAACTTTTCCTCTCTCATGTGTCCAAAGAGAGGGGGCGCATCATCCAACCTATGGGCTTCATGCCCCAATGAAGGTCCAAGTGACCTTGTGCCTTCATGAAAAGACGTCCACCTGTCAAGGCCTTGCAAAGAGAAACAAATTTTCCATCCAAGGGTCCACAAGTCACAAGTATCATGACAAGTAAGCCATATCTAATAAAAAAACCACCCAAACATGTGCATCAAATTCCCCCTTTTCAAAATAAACAAATGCTCAAAGACCTGATACAACTTTCCAAATTTAAGTATGGGAGGATGGTCGTGGTGCCCTATTTGGTAGATCATTCCCCAAGTCAAGGAGTGTTTCCCAGGAAGACCCTCTCTAATCATGAAAAAGAGTATGAAGAGGATGATGATTTAAATTTTGGGCATGGTGTTTCTTGACATACAAGGGCTCATATTGTCTCATTTATGGGCGCCTTTGTTGAGGGTTGGCAACATATTTTTCTTCTTTTTGTTTTTAAAGAATATTTTTCCAAACCATTTATTAGCCATTTATTTTGCATGTGTTTCCAAGTTGAAGATAGTAAGGGGCACTAAAAATGAAATGCATAGCCCACATATTCTCTACCTTGGTTTGCATGTTTTTCCAAGTTGAAGACAATAAGGGGCACTAAAAAGGAAATGCATAGGCCACATCCGATCTACCTTGGAAATAATTATTGATTAATTAGTTATTTAGTTTATGGGTCCCTCATCTTTTTGAGAGGCGTCTCATTTCTCTCGGGATCCCAGTGTTGGATAATTCTTGTCTGCGTAGGGGTTATCAGACCCAGGGTTCGGGTTGACTGTGACCAACAAAACCCTCAAGACATTGGCCCTTTAGGCATCACCTACTTGCGCAGATGAAGTCTCACCCGAGGTATCTATTGGGGCTGCAAGAACCAGGTTTCTGCATTAGTAAGGGAAAGGAAGGATAATGTGTGAATCATTCTTCCTAATATTAACTTATGTATGTTCATGATTACTACCTAAACTATCACAACCATACATGAACATCCTAGCATAACCAATTCATAGACTAAATTCATTTTGCAAAGTATTTCATCATTCATGAATGCATAAAGACAAGTAAGAACATAAGATCCTTTCTAAACTCCTTTATTCATATTCTTTCTTACTAACTGACTATTACATTCATGATCTTTCCATAACCTCAAATTTCTTTCATGCACACCCTCTCACACTTACATACACATACAACTCTCTCTCTCTCTCTCTCTGTGTGTGTGTGTGTGTGTGTGTGTGTGTGTGTGTATATATATATATATATATATATGTTATATCTATATCCCAATCCTGTTACATATTTATACCCTGAAATCTAGGGTTTCGAGCTCTATTCTTATCTTTCCAAAAATAAATCATTACAATGCATGGCATAGCCATCTTCAGTTAACTATCTATTTGTCTTCTTCTACTTCTTATTTTTTATACAATTTTTCTGTTGTCCTTCTATTTCTGGAAAGTCGCACTATCATCATTTGCAATCCCTTTTCTCGCTCGCTTACTTTATCCTTTTGTCTTTGCGATATCTCCGTCCTCCGCGTCCTTCTATGCCCTTTCTATCTTCTGCGCGCTTTCTTCGTACTTAGATTATTCTCAAAATTATATCCAAAACTACCTGTCCAACAAGCCCCCAACACTCTCCTGTGGCTCATCTCGAGTCACTCAGGCCTATTGCCTATTCTTACATGTTGCAATGAACTATTGCTATGTAGCCTTAGTTGTTCCCACCTCTGTGATAATTGTGGCCTCTTTGGCGGTGATCTCCTCGATGCCCTACTCGATCAAATCATGCAATTTATTCTCAGTACCAGCTATGACCTGCTTGACCTTCTCATGGATAGTGGCCAAGTCTCTAATAATCTTGATCGCTTCCTCCTGCCTAGGTCCAAGTTTTTGTTGCAGGACCTGTTGAGGGGTCCTAAATCCCTTTAACTCAACATTAGGAACCAAACCCGCCATAGAGGCCCAATTAGACTCTGCAACATTTTATGGTGGAATGGTTCTCCACATCCTTCGATCTAGCCAATTAATTGATGGGTTTTACGTGGTGATTAACAAGATATTTTCCTGTGAAAATTCCTTCTTCTATTTAAACATTCTCTTTTGTATTTTCCTTTATTGGATAAGTTTGATAAAGTGATATATGATGGTATAAACCAACTGGTGGAATGGATTCTAAACTACTAAAGAATGTTGATCTTGGGATAACCCTCGTGCTCAAGCATGAAGACAAATATATTCATACCTGTTGCAAGCCTCGTACTAATACATTAACTTGCGGGTATTTCAATTATTGACTAAAATACAGTTATCATAAAGAAATTACTCATGTAATAAGATGATGGCAAGAAAAATAGTTCCCTTTGCTCTAATCATTAATCACACATTAACACAACGATTTGTTTTCCATCATTAAGAACAAGAACTGCAAAAAATATTGAAACATATAACTTATCAATAGATTCAAAAACTCTTACTCATTACAACATCAATTACTGAAATAAAGTTGGAAGTAATTCCTCAATCCAATCATACAACGCCTTTGATAAAAAACAATATTTTGTCTCTGGTCCTAAACAAGACTTCTCAATTAAGGTATTTTAGAAATAATTCTTCTCAATTCCAAAAATTGAGGGTCTTTCCAAAACCATCGACCTTTTCTAAAAGGTCAATCCAATTATGTTGAGGGGTCTTAAATCCCCTTAACTCAGCAGCATGAACCAAACCTGCCACAGAGGCCCAATTAGACTCTACAGTGTTTGATGGTGGAATGGTTCTCCGGATCTTTCGATCTAGCCAATTTATCGATGGGCTTTACATGGCGATTGCCAGGATACTTTCCTATGGAAGTTCCTTCTTCAGTTTAAGCCTTCTCTTTTTGTCTTTTCTCTTATAAGATGAGTCTGATAAAACGATTTGTGCTGGTATAAACCAACTGGTGGAACAAATTCCTAACTACTGAAGAAGGATGAGCGTGGGATAGACCCCGTGATCAAGCATGCAGACAAAGATATTCACACATGCTACAAGCCTAGTACTAATACATTAACTTGTCGGTATTTAAATTATTGACTAAGATACAATTATCGTAAAGAAAATACTCATGTAATAAGATGATGGCAAGAAAAATATCTCCCTTAGATCTAATCATTAATCACACATTAACACAACAATTTTCTTTCCATCATTAAGAACAAGAACTGCAAAAAAATATTGAGAAAGATAACTTATCAATAGATTCAGAAACTCTTACTCGTTACAACATCAATTACCAAAATAAAGTTGGAAATAGTTCCTCCTCAATCCAATCATATAACGCCTTTGATAAAAAAACAATATTATGTCTCTGGTCTTAAACATGACTTCTCAGTTAAGGTAGTTCAGAAATAGTTCTTTACAATTCCAAAAAATTGAGGGTCTTTCCAAAAACATTGACCTTTGCTAAAAGGTCAATCCTCTTATTTATAATGAATCGTTAACTAAAAATATCTATTACAAGTGCAAGCTAATTAAAACAAAATATCACCATGTGGCACTTTAATCTCTCTGTTCTCTGAGAATCATCAAATAGTTTTATTGAAGTGGATGACTCTTATCATATTCTGGCCATTTGATGAAGAGTTCCTTGCATGTGTTGGTATATGGGAACCTGTGCTCGTCCATCGGGGCTGAAATAATATCTTTCACTTCTACTGTCCGTTCTCTGTACTTGATTATTTTAACACTCAATCGCTGCATAACTGCTCAAGCCTTAATCAAATGCTCAATGAACTGTTGTACTTGACCTAGCACCACGCTCACCACCTTTTCTATCTCTTCTATCCATGCTGAGTCTTTTTCTGCATGTTGCTTGACTATGTCATGCAGGTTGACAAAGTCTTTGGGTGAGACGAATTATGGGAGGTCGATGTCTTTCATCTCCCGATTAATCTTTTCCCAGCTCTTTTTTACCTTGGTCCACTTATCCTGAATCTCCCGCTGAGGCTCCTGGGCCATTTTTACCCAATATTCAATGGCTTTCCTGATTCGATCTATGTTGTTATCCCTTAGCACCCGAATACCGTGCTCTTCGACATCTCAACCCTTTTGTACTACATTGATGTAATCGATCCTTTCTACCGCTTGATGGGCTTTTTCATACCACCTCTCCACGTCCTTGCAGGTCGTCAGTGCCATAAGGGTATCCTCTTGGAAATCGGCTATGTCTACGGTGAATAGGTGTCGTTCACTTGTGAATTTTGTATAAGCTTCATGGAACTCACTTCTCAAGAACACCGTGGTCTGCGTTGAGTCTTGATAGTATTTCTCCAAATGGCGCAGATGCTCCAACTCCTTTAGCGTGACGATCATCTCCTTCTCATCCCTCCTTTCTCTATCCAATGTGGCATCTGTAATAGCCATTCCTACATCGATAAGCTCAGATGTCTTGGCATGTTCATTGCTGAGCAGCTTCTCCTCTGTAGTGATGAGAATCGAGCTATCTAGTGCGAGTCTTCTCTTCTTAGTGGTCCTCTTCATGATGGCTTTTATTTTTCTGTCATAGGCGATTGCTTGTATGTCGACGACCTCATCCATAGGTTCGGGGATTTGTTGTTCTCCCCAGGTTAGAGTATCTCCCAGGCTCCCAGTTCTATGTATCTGTTCCAAGATTGGTTCTTGAACTTCTTCTACATGTTCTTATGGCTCGACCTTCATTTTTTGTGCATCGACTGGTGAGGTATCGACTAAAATTGAAGAGTCAGGGATAGGTCTGGTACTTACTTGGTAATCAACTGTCAATGTGTTGATTTCTTGTTGTGGAACTTCCTCTTTCTGACCACCTGATCCCAGCTCATCCCTCAATTTTTCCATTGGGGTTCCTGGCAAGTTGATCAGCTCAGTGTCTAAGACACTTTTCACCTCATGGTCACTCTACGAAAGGTTTTGAATTGGAGTATTGGGACCTGGGGTAGATGCTTTCTCATGTTCCTTTTCCTTTGTAATCTGCACTGGAGTCACCATGGAAACCTCTGAACTCTCCTCATCATCATAGATGGTTATTGAGTCAAACAAGGGGTTTGGTACACTTGTCCTACCTGGTGTCATCGATATCTCAGGCTGGGTTGAAATTCCCCCTGGTGATCTGATCTGTGGTGATGGAACTTTAGGGTTTTCTGGCCTGATGATTTCTTCAAGTTGTATTGGCTCTAAGCCACTTAGATCTCCTTTTCTTGTGATTGGGTCATCAATGGGGATCCTCAACATCTCTATGAGATCTGGGTTGTTATATAATTGATCAATGATTCTTTGTGCCCCTTCTAGCAAGAGAAATCCTCTTCTTTGTGCCTATGTAGTCTCTGCTGCTCTAATTTCTTCCCTAACTCTAAGGGCCTCTTGAGTGGACTACTCTATTGTCTGCACCTGTCCATCCATGCTCATAGCTTTGAACCTGGTCATGTTTGGGTTGGCCATCCTCTATACTACCTCCTCCCAGTCCTGAGCGCATTCCGTGAAAATTTCATCCTCAAATTTGTCATGTGCGCATGGCCAACATGATGATACCTGTGAAGCATGCTGGGGGACCAAGCCTTTAGGGTTGTGCTTGCGGAATCGACCTGTTAGGAACCTGAATTCAAGTTGACTCAACCCTTCTTGTTTGGCTTGAGCAATGTCCTTTACCAAATTAAACCCCACCTGGAAGCTGTAGGGTATGAAATCTCGCTTCTTATCCTTGACTAGCGTGGCGTTATAGCCCTTCATAATAGTCTGATAGCAGATTTCTCCCATAATGAGCTGGTTTGGGACGTGAGCGGGGAGTAGATGCAGTGCTCCGGTGGCCCCGAACACCCTGATATAGATCGTGTGTTCATCTAAATACTAGTGGCCTACATTCGCTACCATTTTCTTGGCTGCTGCGGATAGTCTTGGGAATTCATTTTTAAATACAATAAAATAAATACGGGCGACAAATTCATCGCAAATGAGTGCGTAATTTTTTTTGTACCTGTTCTCCCATAGTATGTTGAAGTAAACATGAGCAGGGATCTTTGCAACATGCCAACTTAAATTCATGTCGGCGAAGACATTTCTCATACAGATAACTTCGAGTAGGTACAAGGCCATGTGGAAAGTGGGTGCTTCCCCTTCTTTCGGCGTCTGAGCATGTTGTACATGTTATCCCCGATGTCTAGGGATAACTGAGAGATCATGTCTCGAGGCCCACATGATCCCAGACATGGAGTATGAGAGCGGATTGACTTGAGCATGGCCCTTGAGGGCCCATCTTTTTTCTTCTCAGCCAGACTTGTCCTGTCAGCAGTACCGACCTCCATCACTACCGGCATGGGCTTGCATCAGAGAGGGCTCTTGCTCCATGAGGTAATTGGTCCGAGGTATCATGGTATGTGTCGTATTTGATCATTATAACTTTCTTATGTATGCATTTGATTCCTTTCATTTCGGATGACTGCTTGGATCTTACACTAATCCACTTGGCCATTGTTGGGGTGATTGATGGGGCAACTTAGCAAGTTGGTATTTATGGGTTTTGGTTAGCCACCAAGGGGGGTTTGCAAAGCCATCGTCCGCTCCCACCATCATATCATTTTTTCATCTTATACCCTGCTCATCCATCCCATTCCCCTAGTCTGGCCATTAGGATGACCTTCCAGGGTACATTTTGTCTTGTGGGAAGAAGGGGCTAAAGGCCTAGGGGGTAAAAGCAGCTGGTAAAAGATAAAAGCCATAG
>ML803653.1:10279-35142 GCA_009831015.1 Picea engelmannii
TATCTTCAGGGCCTACATGTACTTCCTTCTTCAATTTACTTTGTCATCTTCAAAAATTCATTTCTCCTCAACCATGAGGATCTAGGTGATGTGACACATACCACTAGAAACAACATGATGTATATTATCCATTCATGGGTGTTGTATATGCATGTGCATTGTCCTTCATGTCTAAATACCTTTATCAATCTTGCGGTCCAAAACCCATGACTAGGGTTGACATCAATGACAACAACCAATCTTCCAACAATTTTGCGATCTCTGAGGTGTCCAATAATGGTGGAAATATGGACAAAGGAGGTCTACATTGAACAATGGGTGCAATCCAAGGATGGGTGGAGTGTTGAGCACAAAATCATTTCTACCCACACCTTGGTGATAGTGTAAGGCCCATAGAAAAGTGGAAAGATATTCTTATGGGGCCCTGTAAGATGCTCTTTCTAAAAATCTAACCAGACCTTTTCTCCAAACTGAAACTAGTGAGGTACCCTATGTTGATAATGGCACTTATTGTACTTAGCATTGGCTTTCTACAAAATCTCATGGACTTGTTGGCAAATGTGTTGAATCCGCTCAATGAATCTAGTGTTTTTTTTGGTCTCAGGTTGAACGTGGGAAGAGTTTGTCTATGTGCTTGCAAGAGGTAGTTCAACATCAATGGGACCCAAGGGTTGGAATCCCATCCCCACCTAAAATGGGATATGGTTGGTCAAGCTATGGAGGGCCATTTTGTAACTATATTGAACATAGGGGAGAATCTCATTCCATATACGCAAATTCTTAGAGTTTTACATGCACGGGATGTGCACAATCATCTCATTGAAGACCTTTGTTTGGCCATCGGTTTGGGGGTGGAAAGAAGTGGATTTACTGAGATTGGTGTCCAACAACAACCAGAGACTTGACCAAAATGTGTTGAGGAACCTGTTTTCCCAATCGGAGATGATGGTTTGTGGTGTCCCAAAATGGACCCACACTCGTTCAAAGAAGATCTTGGTAGTATATGCAACTTTGATGTTCTTCTTGCGAGCCGTGAGGATGGCCATCTTCGAAAACCAATCAACGACCATAAATACATAATTATTTATTTGCTGGGTGGATGGAAGGCTAGACATGTAATCCATCGAGATGGATTCCCAAGGCTTCTCGGAAGTAGAAAGAGGGGTGTATAAGCCTTACTTCTTGATGGTTGGCTTAGAAATGGCACAAGAAGTGAGATATCTGATATACCTATTTACATCCTCTCAAAGTTTTGGCCAGTTAAAATGTTTCTCTAGAATAACCACAATTTTCTCTACACCAAAATGTCCTGCCATCTAACTCTAGTGGGATTCCCAAATAATCTTTGCACGCTCGCTAGAAGGAACACAAAGATGGCCCAGATGGAATAATAGTCTATCCTGAATGTGAAAATCGGTGACATTAGCTCCTATACCGAAGAGTTGATAGGTGGTGGTGAATTCTGGATCTTGCTGATAAATTTGGGGCCACTCATATGCCTCATGTCCATAGGAATGGAGCACAGTGGTGAGTGCATCCAAGGGAGGTCGACTTAGGTATTCAGTGACATGATTTGTTCTCCATGTCTTATACTTGATGTTGAGATGGGACTATTGTAGGTAGGTGGACCACTTATGATGGTGGTCATTCTGCAACTTCTTCTATATCTATATGAATTGTAGAGGCTTGTGATCAGTGTGGATGATCGTCTCCTTTCCTAGAATGAAATGTTTCCATTGACGACAGGATTATACAATGGAATAAATTTTCTTGTCATAGGTGGGGTATTTCTGGATAGTATCTTAGTGTGTCTCTCTATGGTATGCCACTGGATGATCGTGTTGAGTGAGAACTGTGCCTGCAACATAGTCATATGCATTAGTATCAATCTCGAATGGTTGTTGCACATTGAACAAGGAGAGTATTGGAGCTAAGAATAAGCGATGCTTCAGATCATCAAATGCTCATTTTTGTTCCTTCCACCACACGAACTGTTCCCTACCACCATCCTTGGTCACTTTGTTGAGGACCCATGCAATATGGAAGAATCCCAACACGAACCATTGGTAGAAGTTGGCCAGTCCCAAGAAGATTTGAATATTAGTTAGTGTAGTTAGAGTTGGCTAGTCAAGGATGACTTTGATATTAGATGGATCAACATGTACCCCATGTTCATCAACAATGTAGCCCAAGTTTTGGAACCTGTTCATTCCAAAGGAGCATTTTTCCAAGTTGGCATATAGATTTTGTTGTTGTAGAGTGCTCAAAACCTTTTGAATATGCTGCATGTTCTCCTCCCAAGTTCTTCTTAAGATGAGTATATCATCCAAATATACCACCACAAAAGAGTTGGTGAAGGGTCTCAATACATCATCCATCAACCTCATAAAAGTGGTTGGTGTATTTGTTAATCCAAAGGGCATGACCATCCATTCGAAGAGTCCTTCTTTAGATTTGAAAGTTGTCTTTCATATATAAATTAATTCAATGGGAACCTGGTGGTAGCCATACTTGAGTTCAATATTGTTGAAGAAATTTCCCCCCTTGAGTTAGCCGAGAAGGTCATCAATCCTGGGAATTAGGCACCAGTTTTTCACTGTGATTTTGTTTAATTCTCTGTAATAAATGAAGAGTTGGTAGTTCCCATTCTTATTCTACACCAATAAAATTGGGATGTCACAAGGGGAGGAGTTGGGTCTGATGTTCCCATTTCGACAAATCTCTTGGATCTAATGCTTGATTTCGTCATTTTCCATCAGTGAGAAACGATAGACTAGTCCATTAGGCAGAGGTGCACTAGGCGTGAGATGAATTGGATGCTTGACTTAGCAGTGCATTGGTACCCTGGTGGGTGAGGAGAAGATGTATATGTAATATTCCATGATCCCATCCACTTTATTTTGTTGCAAAGAGAGGCTCTATGTAGAGGCCACATATGTGGCAACGACCTTCATCTTATTGTGAGCACAGAGAAAAAATAATAAGAACTTCCCGATCTATGAAATGACCTTACTGCATTGCTTAGTAGAGATTAAATAAATAGCGGTAGATGACGCTACCACTGGTATCCTGTACAATTTTCTATCCAAGGTAATAATAAAACTGTGGGGTCTAGACTCATACAAAACATGACGCTTCCAAAAATATGGTTGTAGACATAAATCCCCCTGCCCTCGGGTCGAGATCCGTTGAGGATCTTCACTACAACCACATTAAGGGTTAACCAACCCCTTCGTTTAATCCACTAAGGACTTTGTATTTCATGGGTTCGTGATCCCTAATGTCAAGCTCCTCGACTCTTCCACTTGCCAAAACCCGAAATGCTGATACGCCAAAATCTTTGACCACGTTCTGCTCTTGTATCGGGTTTTTTTCCTTTTCGGGGTTTCAGACTTCGTGATTTCGTGAATCCTATTATCAAGGTTCTTGACCTTTCCACCTTCTAAAACCCCAAATGTCGATATTCCCGAAATTCTTGGCTGCATCTGCCTATACAGCTGTATCGCATTTCGTGACTTCGGGAGTTACAAAACAAGGATTCCTGACCTCTTGTATTCACAACTACCGAAATGACGAAACCCAAAATGTTCAGCAGAAGGCTGGCTTCTATCAGAACTTTTTCCCCTTTTTGGAGTTTTGGACTTCGCGAGTTCACGAGTCCTTATGTAAAGCTTCTGGCGCCCTAACATCCACAAACCCTGAAAATCTGAAATGATATCTCTAATGGGATCAATGGCTATAAGCCTCCCTTCGATTTGAAAACCAACGTGATTTCATACTTTCGAGTACTGGGAGTCCAAGACTCTCGATCCCAGAACACTGTCCTATCGGGTTCCTGAACCCTGAAATACCAAATTTTCAAAACATGCCTTCACACTATTTTGTGTTTCACAACTTCGGGGGTTCTATTGTGAAGAGCCCGAATTCTTGTCAACGGGAATGTTGAAATCCCGATTCCCAAAATGTCGGAATACCACTTCATGATATCCCGGATCTCGCAACTTCAAAATTCTAAGTGCAAGGGCCCAAGTTCCTTGTCCTCAAGACTTCTGGTATTCTGAATCTCGATTTTCTGAAATCCCGAAATGATGACAAATATCCTAACACAACTTCAGATTTCAGGCTTTCCTCCTCCCTGTGTTCCGATCACTCGTCCTCAGGACCTCCGAAATCCCAAATTCTGAAGTTTCGAGATTATGACATCGTCATCCCTTGTCTTTGTACACAAAAAATATTTTCGCGTTTCGTGGATTTGACCAACCAAAGGTTTCACCCACACTTCGGATTTATGATCCTCAAAATGCCGAAATGATCTCAACAGTCAAATGATCGAAATCAATGATCCACATTGAATACTGCCTTTCAAAGGTGGATCTATCCAACACTTAACTTCCCCTGCAACTTCCTTGGATCCTACAGTCCTCGCTATTTCAAGAGTTCTCCTTGGAGAATTCCGACCGTTTAGTTCCCTCCTCAAGAACTTCTACGAAATGAACTAATGTCCCCTCGTCGTGACCTTCCTTCTACAAACCAATTTCACTTCACCTCCCTTTGAATACTTCAAAGGAACTACCCCATCTGAGCTTCTCTAACAACTTCAAATCACCAAAGAACTCCTGCACGCACTCCTTGTAGAAATCCTTCAATTACTTCTGGGTATTTGAACTCACGACTCTGTGCACTTTCTCTACAACAACAGTCCTTCAATCTCTCAACCTTAGTTAACAATCTTCTAAGGATTCAACTAGCCTGCACATGCCTTTCACGACCCCTGTGATCGACTTGCACTTCTATTGAAATGAGAACAATGGTATCCATCCTGAGCTTTCATAGATGAACTCTGAACCTTCGTCAATGCACACCTTGTGGATGTTTCACTGCACTCCTTGTAGGAAATTCTCACTCAGAATGAGAAACAATTGAAACTCATTTCCCCTCTCTCTCATACTTCAAACACTTAACATGAAATCATACATACATAACATAACAACAAATGCATGAAAGAGAGAATAAAACAACCATAAGCAGATCAATTAGCATGTATACACAGAAAGAATCATAACACCATGAATATGAATCAAAGCTTCATATATTAATTCAGAACTTTTGTACACGGATTCTCCTCTACAACTCTCCTGCTACAACTCTCTTCTTCTTTATGCTAATGTACTTAATTGATCTAATTCTGAATGATACAAAGATACAAAGACGAGGTTGTCTATAGTCATTTTCCCTCCTATTCTTCTAAACTGTCTAATCTCTAATTCAAACCTACCTACTTTCATTAACTATGCATAAATGCCTTTATGTTCTTCAAATGAGAGCGAATCGCTCATGATATGTTTACAATACGAAAGTACACTTTCTTTTAACCATTACATTAATGCTTCAAAAACATTTTCAAAATGCGTAAAATGTATATTGCACTTTCCAGTTGTCTTCTGCCTTCAGGCTTGCGATGCTCCTACATCATACTCCCTTGCTTGACATTTTTTTATGAACTCCTCTTCATGAGCTCTTGCACAGTCTATCCATGCTTCTAAATTTCTGCTTCATCTTCCGAACTGGCATCTTCAACTGGATGTCCATTCCATTTGACCAAGTATTCAAAATACTCTTTCCTCGTGGTTTTCGTGCTGATTCTCTTGTCAAGTATACTTTCCATCTGTGGCTTTGCAGCTACAAGTATTTGTTTGGTCCATTGAAATTTTGTCTATTCATTCTCTTCCCCTACTTCTTTAGCTTTGTAAGGGTACAAATATGATATGTTTAATATCAGTGAAATTCCAACCCCATTGGGTAATTCGATCTCATATGCATTTTCCCCAAATTTCTTCATGACTCTTCATGGTCCAATCTTTTTCATTTTCAGTTTGTCATATGTTCCCCTTGGGAGCCTCTCCTTCCTCAAATGTGCAAGAAATAGATAACCAACTTCAAATTGAAGTTCTCTCTTGTGTTGATTTTCTCTATGTTTATACTCTTGACTCGAATTTTGCAAACATTCCCTCACTTGGGAGTGAAGTTCCTTCATTGCCTCTGCAAAATCCTCTGCACTAGAACTTCTGAATTCAGTCTGTTCTGAATATTTCAATTCAGACACTCCCTTGGGTTGCATTCCATAAACAATCTGAAATGGACTCTGCCCTATGCTTCTATTGATTGAATCATTGTAACCAAATTATGCCTGTGGCAGAATGTGATCCCATTGACTGTGGTGTTCAGTCACTAGGCTCCTCAGTAAATCTCCCAAGATTCTGTTCACAACCTCTGTTTTCCCATCAATCTGAGGATGATAAGCTGAGATAAATGAAAAACTTGTCCCCAACTTCTTCCATAAAGTCCTCCAGAAATGTCCCATGAACTTGGTGTCTCGATCAGAAATAATACTCCTTGGTAAGCCATGAAGTCTAACGACTTCTTTGAAAAAAAGGTTCGCAATATGTGTTGCGTTGTTGGTTTTCTGACATGGTATAAAATGTACCATCTTTGAAAATCTGTCTACCACCACAAAGATTGAATCAAATCCTCTTTGTGTTCTTGGCAACCCCAATATAAAATCCATGCTCACTACATCCCACGACCTCTATGGTATGCGTAATGGCTGGTATAACCCTGTGTTTTTCCTTTTTCCTTTTGTGTGCTAAATTTTTTTACATATGTCCACAAATCTTTTGACATTTTTCCTCATCCCTGGCCAAAATATGAGCCACTTAATTTCGATAACGTTTTGTCATGACTGAAATGTCCTGCCAATCCTCCACTGTGTTTTTCTTTCAGCAGATTCTCCCTCATGGAGCATTTTTTAATACATAATTGATTGCCCCTAAATAATAATCCATCTTGGATCATATATTCGGTCCATTGACTTTTGTCCCTGAAAATTGGATTCTCATATGCCTCATACGCCTCTTTGAAATCTAGGTCATCTCTGTATATGTCTTTGAGGTTATCAAAACCCAATGTTTTGACTCTGAACTCCTACATAAGAAAACATTTCCTACTCAAAGAATCAACAACTTTGTTAGAAGTTCTAGAAATATGTTTAATTACAAAAGTAAAATTCTGCATATATTCAACCCATTTAACATGTCTTTGGTTCAACTTCTCCTATTGAGTCACGAATTGTAAAGCATGATTATCGTTGTACAAAACAAACTCTTTAGGGACCAAATAATGTCTCCATTTCTTTAGCGCTTGTATGACTGCATAAAATTCTTTGGCATATGTTGAATATTTAATCTTTGCTTCATTCAGTTTTTCACTGAAGTATGCGACCAGCCTATCTTCTTGTTTCAAGATCGCTACAATTGCAGACCCACTTGCATCACATTTGACTTGAAATGTCTTACTGAAATCTGGCAACACCAAAATTGGTTGTTTAGTAATCTTCTTTTTCAACAGATTGAAACTTTTCTCTACTTCTTCTATCCAGTGAAAAGACATATGCATTTTCTTCACTGTGTCTGTCATCGGTACGCTAATTCCACTAAAATTTTTGTTAAATTCCCTGTAGAAACTAGCCAATCCATGGAAGCTTGGAACCTCAAATACACTCTTCGGTGATGGCCAATTCGTAATCGCTTCTACCTTATATGGATCCATTTTCAGCTCATTTACAGAGATAACATTACCCAAATAAATGATTTATGTCCTCATAAATGTTGATTTCTTTATATTTATCAACAACTTCTCTTGCTGTAATCTCCTCATCACTATAGCTAAATGTTTTAAATGCTCTTGTTCAGTTTTCTTGAAAATCAATATATCATCAAGATATACAATGAAGAATTTCCTATGAAATCCTTCAGGACTTCATTCATCAATCTCATGAAAGTACTGGGCGCATTTGTTAAACCAAATGGCATAACAAGCCATTCATACAGCCCCTCATTCGTCCTGAATGTCATCTTCCATTCATCACCTTCTCTCATATGAATTTGATGATATCCACTTTTCAAATCAATCTTTGAAAAATATTTTTCCCCACTCAAGGAATCCATCAAATCATCCATCCTTGGCAAAGGAAATCTATATCTGATGGCAATCTTGTTTATTTCCCTTGAGTCTGTGCACATCCTCTAGCCTTGATCTTTCTTTGGGCTGAGCACCGTTGGAACAATGCATGAACTCAAGCTCTCTCTAATCAATCCTTTGTCCATTAAATCTTGGACTTGTCTTTTGACTTCTTCATTCCCCTGCGGCATCAATCTGTACGTTGCTTTGTTCAGTAAACTGGCTCTAGGTATAAGATCAATGTGATGACTTATACTTCTAATCGGTGGCAACGAACAAGGTAGTTCGTCCACTACTATATCAGAAAACTCTTCCAACAACTTTTGGATTTCCTCTGGTCAATCATCCACTCTTGTACTGGTTAAAAAAGTTATAGGTTTCCTGACCACAATAAATTGTGTATCTTCCTTCTTCTTAACCTCCTTAAGAAGTTCCTTCCCACTCATGAGAAGTACAGTGTTTCTCACCTGTAGTTTCACTTCTTTATCCTTAATCGACAACAACATGTGAGTTCTCCCATTCTTCTCCAGGGTGTATGTGTTCTTTCTCCCATCATGAATCACATTCCTTTCATATTGCCATGGTCTACCAAGAAATAGATGACAAACATCCATGGGAATAACATCACATAGTATTTCATCCTTATATCCTCCTATTTTAAATTGAACTAAACATTGTTTAGTGACATTTACCTGATGTCTTTTTTGTAGCCACGAAACTTTGTATGGGCTTGGATGTTCAATAGTCTCCAACTCCATATTTTCTACCATCTCTGTAGATACGAGATTGTCTGTGCTACCACTACCCACGATGACTTTGCATACCCCATATTTGGTCTTGCAAGCAGTCCGAAAAAGTCTGTTCATTTGGACTAGGTGTTATACCTCTTTCTCTGGTTTCAAGATGCCTTTCCTCATCATCAGTGATCTTTTGACCTCAGCATCTTTTTCCTCAACATTTCATCCTTGTGATTCGTTAATGTGAGTTTCACCTCCTTCTTTCTTTCTATCTAGACATTCACAATATTTATGTCCATTTTTTCCACAGGTAGAGGATTTATTTCTCCACCTCTGCCTCTTCCTCTTCCTCTGGTTCGAGGAAAAGTATTTCTATCAGTATATTGTCCTCTGTGTGAGCTTCACCCTCTCTCAATTTGAGTTTAAGGTTTCTTCCACTCTTCTTTAGATTTCTGAGTTCTGTCTTGGGAAATTGTTTTGCCTCGAGCTTGGATTTTGCCTTGGACTCTCTGACTTTTCTTTTGGCTCAGCTTCTATTCAGCTTTTAGAGCCGTCTGATAAGCATCCTCCACATTCTGAAGGCTCATCATGATCATCTCATCTTGTATGTCATATCTCAGACCATTCATGTACCTGGCAACCTTTTCATCATCACTTTCCCGATGACCTACCCTGATGTTGATCTTGTAGTATTCTTCAGTGTACTCTTTCATTGTCATCAACTTCTATCTCAAGTTCTACATTCTCTAAAACAGAGTAATCTAATAATCCTCGGGTATGAATTTGGATTTCATCTTTGTAACCATTCTATCCCAACTTTTGATTTTCTGCTTGCCTTTGCATTGTTTGTCATCCTGCAGTTCATCCCAACATAATGTTGCATGCCCTTTAAGTCTTGTGACAACGTTCTTGACTTTCTTGTTGATGCAGGAGCATCGCCAACACATCATGCGAGCCAATGCAAAAGCGAAGGATGACTGGACAAGCACCAACACAATTTTTTGAAATTCTCTTGGATTTGATGCACGAACATAAATGTGGCAATTTAATGATGCACACTTGTATAATGTAAATGTACCTTGAGCGATTTTCTCTTGTCCTTAGTAGGTAGAAGGAATTTAAAGTAGTTAATGCAGGTAGATAGAATTTAATTCTAGATTAGACAGTTTTAGAGCGCAAGAGGGAAACGGGGTATAGACACCCTCATTGTGTATTGTAACATTATGGAAGATTATTAAGGATTGGAGCATAGGAGAAGCAGAGAGCTATGTAAGAACACCCATGTACAGATATTTGGATTAATAGAAGAGTTTGATTCAAATTCATGGTTTTTGTGTTTTTTCTCTGTATGTTGATGTTGAATGATATGCTCATGAATGTTTTCTTTCTGTTATACATTTTCTTTATATGTTGTGTATATGATTTTATGTTTGAGTTGAAGTTTGAAAGGAAATGGGAATGAGTTTCAATTGTTTCTCTATTTGAGCAAGAGTTCCTGTAAGGAGTGCAGTTGAAGTGTCCGCAAGGAGTGTGTTGACAGAGGGTTCAGATAGAGTTGCTTTTGTTCTCATTCTCTTAAAAGTGCAGTTGAGCACAGGAGCCATGCAAGGAGTGCACAGGCCAAGTAAATATTTAGGGTTGTGAACCTGAGCAAAGCATTTAGAGACTGTTGCTGCAGGTGTGCACAGGGTTGAAGGAATTTCAATACTCAGGAAGTGTTTGAAAGTTTGTTCCAAGGAATGCATGCAGGGATCTTCTGAAATATCAGGAAGGATAATGCCTTCAAAATCATTGAGGGACAGTGCAAGGGAAGTTGGACATGAAGTTTCAAGAAGCGTAGCAAGTTTCGCACGCAGGTGGATAAGTTCCGAAGGAGGAACACTTGAATCATTCCGTAGATTTCATCAAGAAGGACGAGCGGTCGAAATTCTCCGAGGAGAATTCATGAATTTCTGTGAGCCGTCAGACCCCGCAGAGAAGCAGGGAAGTTACAGTGCAAGTGTGGAGGGGTTCAAAGCTCAGGAGGGATAGAACCGTAAATCTGATCCATAAGGGCTATTGGATCTACACGTGAATATCTCATATCGGGGTTTCGTTGGTTGAGACTCTGTGAAAACTGCATTAGGAATCGAGATACCACGAAACGCGATATTCTGATAGCCAAAGAATCATGTGGGCCACAAGATTCAGCGAGTGGACAGGTGGCACAAGTTATCAGAGTTTTGTGGCGAGAAGTCCCGAAACATTTGCATCCGGATTCGCGATACCGTGAAGTCCGAAATCTCGATAGAGGTGACGGGGTGTTGAAAATTCAAACTCGTGCATGTGTCAGAATTTCAGTGTATCGGGCATCGAGAGTCAGGGATACAAACTACTCGACATCATGAGTGCCGAAATCATGATAGAGGAAATCCTTATAGGAAAATTTCAATGTTGACTGTCATCGGATATCGGGGATTCGAGGGTCGAATGTTCGACCACTGACCTCGTGAAGTCGCGATATCCGATCTCCTGATTGTAAAGAGGAGATCCCGTGGAGAGTTTGCTATGGGTGTGGATTTCCCGATAGGGAAATAGAAGGAATGATTAGTGTTCTTTGGGCCGTGAGAAAGAAAATATCCCTCGTCGATGTGGCCTTTCGACCTACGGGTTGAGAGGTAGCGGGGCATCGACATCATCTGGTATCAGAGCACAAAAAGATTATTTTCTTTCTATAGTAGAGGAAGAAGAGTTCACCATGCCACCCAGGAGAAGGGACGCATAGACACCTGATCCAGAGGAGAGGGAAATGCCGAGAAGAAGAGGCAGATAGATGACAGATCCAGCGATGCAGAGAGAGATGCATGATCTACGAGCTAGACTCGAAGACATGGAGATAGTGCAAAGATGCACAGCCAGTGTAGGGGATCTCAGTGATTTCGAAAGTGAAGCTGAGGCTGAGCGAGAATAAGAAGTTGCAACTGAAGATGCATCAAACGAGCATTTGATCAGAGCTATTGCAAGGATGGGTGTAAGAGAAAAGATGGACATTCTAGATTATGAGGGAAACTTGGATGCACAGGAGCTTCTACACTGGATTAGAGCTCTATACACATACTTTGACTATGAAGATGTCGAAGAAGACAAGAAGGTCAAGCATGCTATCACGAGATTGAAAGGAAATGCAAAATTGTGGTGGGATGAACTACAATCTGACAGACACTGCAAGGGAAAGCAAAATATCAAGAGCTGGGACATAATGATTTCAAAGATGTAGGCGAAATTCATCCCTAGGGATTATCAAATTACTCTGTTCAGGACGATGCAGAACCTAAGTTAGAAGTTGATGACAGTGAAAGAATA
Source organism: Picea engelmannii (assembly GCA_009831015.1). NCBI lineage: Eukaryota > Viridiplantae > Streptophyta > Pinopsida > Pinales > Pinaceae > Picea > Picea engelmannii. The sequence continues at coordinate 22,375 of ML803653.1, forward strand.
CATTGAGGAATTCTATAAACTGAACATCAAGGAAGGTCATCGGGAGAGCGATGATGAGAAAGTTGCCAGATATATGAATGGCCTGAGATATGATATCCAGGATGAGATGAGCATGGTAACCATCTGAATGGTGGAAGATGTTTATCAGATGGCTCTAAAGGCTGAAGAGAAGCTGAGCCGAAAACAAAGTCAGAGGGGTCGAGGCATAATTCATCCCAGAGGCAAATCAGTTTCCCAAGACAAATATTAGAAGCCCAGAGAAGACTAGAAGAAACCTTAGACTCGAACTGAGAGGGGTGGAACCTCACAGAGAGGGCAGCATAATGAGCAGGGAGGAGATTATGCTCACAACAACACTTTTCCTCGTACTAGAGCTAGAGGAAGAGGAAGAGGTGGAGTAATAACATGCTTCACATGTGGGAAGAATGGGCACAATTCATATGAGTGTATAGATAAAAATAAAGAAGGTGGAGAAGCTCACATCGCCGAAGCACAGAGGCGAGATGTTGAGGCAGAAGACGCTGAAGGTGGAAGATCGCTGATGATGTGAAAAGTCCTTTTGACACCAGAGAAGGAGGTGGAGAGTTCAGTCCAAAGGAACAGACTTTTCAGGACTGCTTGCAAGTGTTATTGGATAAATATGTAGGTGCAGACACTAACCAATCTCCCTAGATCCACCTGGATATAGAACAAAGCAAGATAGAACATGACTCTTTCCCTAGATTTTGACCATTGAATTAACTAGGAGGCAAGAACAAGTAATATACCTTATAATCAATTCCTATGGTCTCTGTTGCTCCTGCTTCACTCCAGTGCTCTCATGCAGTCAAGACCAAGACAACACAAACCAACCAAAGTGAAGAAATCACAATCTATTCGATAGTCAATCTATGTATATGATCAAGGAATTATACAATAAAGTGGAAATAACTTTATGGGAAAGGGACATATTACTGTATCATATTGATCGAAAGTAAATATTACAACCTGAGCCTTGATGTCGCAAAATTCCTTTCGATGGCCCTTGGATTTGACACACCCACTTGCTCACTTGCATGAAGAAGATCAAAACCCTTATGATGTCTTGACTGGAGTTTCCTATCCTGTTGTTCAAGCTTCAATCCTTCACACAATTCTTTCACTAATTCTCCAATGAATCTTGCTTAACCTTGTTTGCTTAAGATTTTCCATGAGAATTCCCTTAATATATAGGAGAGAATGAATTATTTACTTGGATAAGAATGATCCCAAAATATCAGGGAATCCAGTACTAGGATAACCATTCAAATTCCATCTCATCCTTCTAGAAGATTCCCTTCTAGAAGAATAAAAAATTCATCTTTTTCCTTTCTTAAGAAAGAGTTTGCACCCTAGAAATTCAACAAAGTGCCAACTTCTCGCACCCTGGCTTAAGGTAGCCTGCGAGAGTCATGCATTCTCATAGGCAGATGTATTAGCAGCCTGCGAACCTCCTTCAAAAATGATATTTCTGGAAAGAGACGAAAGTAACTTTTCTCAGGAGAAAGTTCTTATGAAGAGCCTGAGTACACCATCATCAATACATCATCATGATGACCAAAATCATGGGTAACAGAATGCCCCCCAAAGTATGAGAGTGGAACCAGTGACAGTCGATAGACTTTGTAAGTTGCATGTGTGTGTCGAGAACCAGGAGCACACCTAATTGAAAACCTGCGAACAACCAAGCATCTGTAGAATATCATATATATCAATTCTGAGGTAGGCATTCCCATACTCAGATCACAGACTGATTACATTATATACATTGGTCATGGCCACCAATCATACACTGTGGATCCATGCCATCAAAATGTAGCATAGCCACCAGAATACACTGTGAATCTATGCGAAAAATTTCAAATCAAGACGACATAGCCACGAGACATACACAATGGATCTATGTGTCGCAAATTATTCATACTCCATCGCAACCTGAATCACAAAGATGATATCCAGGTTCTTCAATTTTTTCGCCCAAAGTATGAATCTAACCATGTGATTACATGTGTTGAAGTCGAACATGGTAGAAACCACTTGATTACTAGTTATTGATGAAACCATGAACAAGTGTGAGGGAAATCACTATTGAGGTCAATGACTCCCAAGGTACCATAGTACAATCCATCGAGTGTGAATAAATGAATTGAAGTCGAACATCTGATAGAATATTTCAATCAGGGGTCAATGATGTAAACCCACTGTTGAAAGCGAGGAAACCTGCCATTGAGGCATGCAAGCTCCAAGCTACCAAATAATTTCTAAGTCTTGATTCTAGATAATGAGCTGAAGTCGATGGAACAAAACTCGTCACAGGAGGGCCTTGATGTATCCCCCATCAACGACATGAAATGAGTAACACATTTTGAAGTTGGAATAGAGTATGCCGTGAATTGGACTAGACACAAGGAAGGCTGACACAGAGAGAACGGATAACTACAGATGGCCGACTCAATACAGGTTTCAGATGGACTTCTCTTGAACATATAAACAACACAACCAATGATTTGGCAGCATTGACTCAAAGATGACACAGGGAATGACCTTGTAATCAATCGAATGAGAAACAAATGGATTTCCCAAACCGGCTTCAAGTGATGAATAGGGGGTGTCATGTTCAAGAGAGACACTTACTGCCAATCAATACGATGATGAAAACATATCCCTTTCCCAATTTTTCCCCCACCATTTCTGTCGAGTACCTCTTTATTTTTTCACAAGATTGAGGAGGATAACATATGCTTGTTGATATAAGTTCATCCTTTGGAAGAGTCCCTTGGAGTATGTTTAACGAACCCTAAGAAGGAGTGGTTCGGTCCCATCACGGGTCTGTCAATGTTTGTTTAACGAGTCCAGAGATAGAAAACTCGAAGGTTTTTCAAGATTATAAAGTTTGGAAAAACACTTAAAAGAGCACTCTCTCAGTTCCTTTTTCGTAAAATAGTTTGGATGATATCAAAAAAGAGATAAATTATCGCTCACCAGACGCTTACTTCAAATACTTTATCGAGCGTGAAAATAGCATGGTCACTCGATGATCTTTTCATATTTAGAGAGTCTGAAAAGAGATTAAAGAGAACTCCAGGGGGGTTCCTTTTTCGTATAACCTTGCTGAGCCCGAAAAAGTGATAAAAGTATGCTCAATCGTGTTCTCATGTATTTACGAGGGCAAGAACGGACAAAAATGATGCTCGAGATTTTTATGTAAAAACCATAAAAAATGATCAAAAACACGCTATAACAAAGAAAAACACGTTCGTAACCCTGAATTGAAACATCAAAGTTATCACGCCTGCAAGAATTACACTCAACATGACATTAGTGATTAGGGTTTAGTTGATAAATAATCATAAAAAACCAAAATGATATAGTAAAATTAAATAAAATGAGTAAATACTTTTTTTTACCACATCATTTTACATTTCCACTATTGAGCTCAAAAACCCCCTCTTTTACCCTCCAAGTTTGGTGTCAATTTGCAGGAGCTACGAGAGACCATTCATCGAGTTGTCTGTGACATTAAGGTAATCTCTTCATCCTTGACATTTTCATGGTTTAAATTTGTAATTTCATTGGTTAAATTCTCAGTTTTAAGTTGATTTTTTAATCCCTATATGCGTGTTGCCATTCTCGCAGGCATCATATTCGAGGCCTGCGAGAATGATGCATTCTCGCAGGTGAGCCTTAAGCCACCTGTGAGGTTCTCGCACTGTGCACATAGGGAACCTGCGAGAACCGCAAAGCCCAAATTTTTTTAAAATTTTTACCCAATGAAAAATATCCAAAGAATGAAAATAATTATTAATCCTCTTATTATGTTCCTTGTGCAGATAATTGGTCAGCAACATGCTGCTTGAGTGGTGTGAAAGGGAACATGAAGAGGATAATGCATTGGCCGAAAATCATCCACCTACCATAGCAGCTTTGAGAGATTGTGGGCTCTTGAAGTACTTTTGCATCCGGGGCATGAGGGCCCAAGTCAGACTATTAGAGTACTTGGTCCGTACGTGGGACCCAGATCAGCAGGTGTTTCATGTGGGGGTCCACACATTGTCCTTAGAAATTGAGGACATTTAATTCTTCACCGGATTGTCCCGATGGGGGTACTATGTGAGTCTGACCAGTAGTAGAGGTGGTGGGCTACCGATGAGTGAGTATTGTCGTATACACTGCGTACCTGAGGCCGAGAGAAAAAAAGGAAAAGTGGCTATCTAGGGTGTAACAGACTTGAACCTCCGTACTATCCTTTTCACTATAGCTCAGATGGATGGGAGTTCTGCTCCTCATATGGCATTATAGAGCTACTTCTAGTACTATATTGAGTGTACTGAATGTCGAGTGTTCAACTGGGAAGATGTTGTGCTGCGCAGTATAAAAAGAAAATTGACCAAATGTAGGCATGACAACCTGAAGCAATTCGGGTATGGATCTTTGTTGGTATCTTTCTTCCTAGAGTGGGTCCCATTACTGAGGCTACAAGTGGAGTGGAATTTATTGGCTCCCAGGGATCCGCGGATGCTGAGATGGTGTCGGCTCATGGCCCGGCACGTAACAGGACCGATCATCAGATATGATGATACTTTCTTTGACTGGCTTCAACCACAGATGTTGATGGTTGATGACTATGCTTATGATGGGTTGGATTTCTGAGGAGATCTAGATTTGGTATTACCAAAGGATGCCTAGTGGGGTGACCTTGGTAAGAAGTACACACATTTTCTCTTTTTAAATGTTTTTGAATTTTTTATCATATTCAAATTTTTTGTTTTATGTGTTTATCCAATGACTAATACAAAATTGTTTGTTGATAACACAGATGTTGGACCGTATAGACCTCCTGACACTTCTCCTATCTAGAGGGGAGGAGAGGTAGCAGGAACACCACAGTATGCTTAGGATTATCAGGGGGTGGAACATAATTTAGAGGGTCTGACTGCAGACATTCCAGACATGACTCTAGAAGAGGTTCCACGATGCAGTCAGTGTCATACTGTAGGGGTATCAACATCTATGAGTCGATTGCTCTGTAGGGTTTCTAGGGCAGTCGTGTGTTACCGTGAACGTCATCCATGATGTCACTTTGTAGAAGCTATGAGCTTCAAATTTTGACATTTTGGTCTTCGGACAAACTTTTTGTAAAAAACTCTTTTATATCGTTATATATACAGATGGCTTCTACTGGTTTACTTTATATTGTGTGAATTTTGATGTGTTTGATTTATAAATGATTCAAATGTCTATCCAATACATAAATAGCCAATGAATCTGTTAATGTATTTAGACATCTAGGAATATGTTGATATTCAATGTGATCAAAATAATGTTCCAAGAGGCAAATTTGCAAATACACCCGTAACAAAGTAGGACTTTGAATAGAGTAGACATTACTTAATAGTAGTACTACAAGATGCGAGTCAAGTCGCACAACCAAATGACGAATTCCGAGTGAGATAGCATCAACCAATAATTCATTAATGACACTATACTCTGTAATATTGTTGGTTGCATGACCGAGGCACACACCTTGTAAAGATACAAGTTCATTTGTTGAGATATATATTGCCCACGCAACGGAAACAAGATTTCGAGTACTACGGCTAGCACCATCAGCGAAGCAAATATAGGGTAGCAAAGACTCCAACATCTGGAAATCAAACACAACGTCACATAAGAGAAGAGACCAGATAATGAAAAAAGAAAACTATAGTAACACACACAAAGTATGATACATTAAAATACAGGTACTTGTGCACAAATGATTTATGCATAGTACTTATTCAAGTACAACCCATTCCTAGGTTCACTCAAAGGGATACCATCATAATCAACCAACTCATATGCTCCCTTTTCCAAAACTCGGAGAACGATATAAGGACCTCGCCACAAAGGTTTGAATTTCCAATCTCCTAACAAATCTCGATCTTGTTCATAGAGAAGAACAAGATCACCTTCAGAGAAAATGTGAGGCTTGACATGCTTGTCATATGGGGCCTTGACACGCTTTTTCTGGGCTTCTATTACTAGAGAAGCGTCACGTCGAGTTTCGTCTAATCACATAAGATACAATAGATGTTCTTCTTCAGCATAAGTGTTGGGTAGGAGTTCAATAGCTAGCTTCAAAGAAGGTATCTCACATTCTATAGGAAGAATGGCTTCTACACCATAGACTATACGAAAAGGAGTAAACCCAGTAGCGGACTTGACAGATTTCGGGTACACCCACAATGCCGAAAACAACAATGTGTACCAACTTGTTTTATGAATTCCTATCATCCGTCGAAGCATAATTATGAGAATTTTGTTGATCACTTTGACCTGGCCATTAGCCTGTGGATAATAGGGTGTTGAGTTATCATGGTGAAGACCCAACTTTTCCATGAGTTCAGACATCATAAAATTCCTAAAGTGGCTACCGTGATCAGTGACGATAGCTTGGGGAACACCAAAATGAGCTATGACGTGATTAAAAAGAAACAAAGTTGCGGTCTTTCTAGTATTGTCGAATGTCAGCATCGCCTCGGCCCATTTTGTAAAGTAATCAATGGATACAATGATGTAACCATGCCCCCCAGCCGAGTGAGGGTGACACTTCATGAAATCGATGCCCCATTTCGCAAAAGGACCAACTGAGACCATAGGATGAAGAGGAGCAAGATGTGACCGAATTTTCTGATTGTAGGTCTGGCAAGCATGGCATTTCTGAATGGCAGTAATGCAGTTGTTAAACAAAGAAGGCTAAAAATAACCTTAGTGTAATATCTTCTGGGCAGTAGCATACCCAGACATATGTCCACCACATGCTCTGGAATGAAAGTCATTCAAAGCTTTCTTGGCTTCATTGAATGTCAAACAACGTCGAAAAATAGAGTCAATTCCCCGACGGTAAAGAGTATCCCCAAGGATAATGTATTAAGGAGCGTGATAGAGGATACGACGTCGTTCAGTACTAGACAAAGAAGGCTGGAAAGTCTGGGTTTGGAGATATATAATGATATCCCATACCAAAGATCATCAGTGCTAATAAGGAAAAGAGATTCATCGGGTAATGAATTGACTGCTACATTTTTCGTTGCAGAGTGAGGAAAATCTCATATCAACTCAGCAAAAACTAAATACTTCTTAGACTTAGCACGATCGAATTCCAAGTCAAAATCCTAGAGTATGACAATCCATTTGGATTATTTTCCCCCTAGCAATTGACGTGTCAAAATATGTTGCATAGGGTTGCAATGAGAAATCACTGTAGTTTTCCGTGAGAGGATATAGTGGTGGAAGCGTTGGACGACTTGAACGACAGCCAAGGCCAGTTTTTCGACATGTTGATACTTTATTTCAGTGGGTGTAAGACTTTGACTCAAGTAATAAACAACATGTTCGTCGTGCGCATCATCCTCTTGGATGAGAACCATGCCAATAGTGTACTCTGAGGCAGCAAGATAAAGGAAATAATCACGACTGTAATCGGGAGGAAAGAGAAGTGGAGCTCACGTTAGGGACAAATTCAAAGCTTCAAAAGCATTGTTGGCAATGGTATCCCAGACGAACTCAGAATCTTTCTTAAGTAGCCGCGTAAAACCACGAGTAATCTCGGTGTAATTAGGGATGAAACAACGAAGAAAGTTTGATTTCCCCTGCAAACTTTGCAACTGGCATAGTGTAGAAGGAGGAGGGAGATTAAGGATCAACTCAACCTTAATAGGATCCACCTGGATCCCTTGACGCGAAACAATAAAACCGAGAAGACGATCGGATTCTACACAGAAAATGCACTTATGAGGATTTAAACGTATCTGGTAGAACCGAAAACGAATGAAAATGGCGTGAAGGTGGGTAAGGTGATCAACTCTGGGCATAGAATGAGCTGGAAAATCATCCAAATAGGGTTGAATGATATGATTTATATCATGAAAAGCGTAAGACATAGCGCTTTGAAAAGTGGCACCCACATTCTTAAGTCTGAAAGGGAGTTTCCTATAGGCAAAAGTACCGCAAGGACAAATAAAGGCAGTCTTATGTTGGTCCTCGGGAGCAATGTTAATTTGATTATAGCCAAAGAAACCATCCATGAGGGAGAAGATTTCACTTCCTGCGTAGTCATCGACAATCTGATCGACGAAAGGGGTAGGAAAGTTGTCTTTGGGACAAGCTTTGTTAATATCCCTATAATCAACACATACACGAATACTATTGCCTTTCTTGTCAATCGGGACAGGATTGGAAACCCATTCTGTAAGATCCACCGGATAAATGAAGTTGGCTTTCAATTTTTTTTTAACTTCGAGCTTGATAGCAGTTCCTTTCGGTGGATGCACTGGACGAAGATGTTGCCGGATGGGTTTAGTGCCAGGGTATGTATTTATTTCATGTACAACAATTGCAGGGTCGATACCTGGCATCTCTTCGTAGCTCCAGGCGAAGATGTCACGAAATTATTTGAAAAGAGACGTATAAGTGACGATTTCGTCGGAAGAACACGAAGCTCCAATATAGAAATTTTCAATAATCCCAGGTTTGATGGATATGTCAATGGGAATCGTGGGTGAGATATTACTTAAGTTCCCTTCAGCAAACACATCGTGTGTAGTCGCGGGAACCGTTGAGATGACAACAACGGTTGACGGAGTCGAGATCCATTGGTAGTTCTCAAGAGTGTGTTGTTCCAGAAAGAGTATGGAATGATGATGACCATCATCCCAAGGGGTGTCCTCCATGATGGACATGATTATCTCGTCAATGGGAAAAATAATAGGAAAAGGATCGGGAGGCAACTCATCAAGAGAGGGGGTAGAAGGTGTTGCCGATTGAATGGCATGATAGGCGGATTCAACCGGACTTAACGGCATTGCGTCGTCGAAACAAAAATGATCTCCAAGGTTAGGGACTATGCAAGGGTCGGAAGATGCAGGAACTTCATGAGGCACAGTGGAAATCATGTTGATAGAAGCAACTGACGGGCGTGGAACATCAGGCGGTGGAATGGGGAAAGTACCCATGAATGAGAAGTCCTTTAAAAGGTCGACACTGACGTTCTCATAACCCAACGAGGTTTTAGCAATAAACGGCACATTGCCAATACGAGTATCATAATTGAAGAAGGCAAGTTGGTCAACGGTAATAACCTTTCCTTGATGAGGGAAACGTACTACATGAAAAAGGGTTGACACAACGACGTGCATGGAATCATTCCAGCTATGGCCAAGCAAAAGATTATAATCAAGAGTAGTGTCGAAGACTTCCACTTGAACTTGGACCATTTTACCATCTAACGTGATAGGGAACGAAGGGAGAACACTGTAAGGCTTAAAACCAGAGCCATTGAAGGCTTTAAGAGTGTTTTGGGATTCATTCAAAGGAGGAGAGCCAATGGCTTTTCAACAAGCAAGAGACATAACACAAGTCGAAGCACCCTCATCAATAACAGTTCGACAAATGTTCTTGTCAGAGACAACAACTTGGATTTGAAATGCAAGTTGAGGGGGTAACCTTGGAATGTGATCTTCCAAGTCAAAGACTATTAAATTTGTATCTGTCGGGTCAATTCCACCTATAGCTTTCAACAGTGCCTTCCGTTGTGCGGGACAAGACTGAAGGACTTCAAGGGTTGACATCGCTGAAGGTGCTTGGGCTAGATCTTCAACAATTCTATAGTTCTGGGCCGCACGAGCATGAGGATTGAAAGCCGATTTCCGAACGACACCCTTATGGGGGGGTCGCAGAACTGTGTCGAGTCTTTGTCATTCGAGATGAAGAGGACCATTAGTAGGTGGAGTCATTGGAGAGGGTTGTACCAAAGTAGGAGGTAAATCATCAACCTTCTCTTTATATGGAGAATAATCTTTGGCTCGAGTCGTGAGTGTAGCTTTATTCTTCTTAGAATCACCAGTACACATCAAAACATATGATGTAGTAGAAGAGGATGGTTGGTTGTGAATGACCAACTGAGCCTGTTGTTGAGACGGGAAGGGTTGGGACAAGACAGTCAGAGTAGATGGTTTTGGGGCTCCCTGAAGGAACTTAGTAACCTCGACACGTCATGGAAAATCCTTCGTATAGTGATCATCACCACAGATAAGGAAAGGATATCGGGGTTTGCGCTTATCTCGGTCATCAATAGGAGTAGTTTTAGGTTGCTCTTCTTGAGGATTATTTTTACCCTCTTTATTCTTGCCTCTCCCCTTTTTAGATTTGTTTTTACTGGCCGGGGTAGATTGGACAACATTTACCTCAGAATTTTTGTTGGTGGGAGTGGCAGGATACAGAGAATTTTGAACATTAGAAGAAAATGATTTAGGGTTTATGCTTGAAACAAAATGCGATTTGGCTTGTGCAGTACCAATCACACCATCAGTGGCATGTGAAGTAGCTGGAGCAGTTGAAGTGCTGAAAGTATTAGGACGAGGTAAATCAGGTAGTAAATCGTAAAGAGTTCCCGTTTGTGAATAAACGAGATCAAGATATTGAGCATGACTTATAGCTTGCTCTTCTGTGACGACACTATTGGAAAACTGAGAGGGGGGGGGGTGAATTAGTTGTTACCGTGCTTAAACAATTATGATTCTTTTAAACTCGTTGTTGAGACACTAAATGATGATCACAATAATGCAAGGAAATAAACAATGGCACATTCAACATCAATCACATATATGAGAAACACAGAGACAGATATTTCTTGAGGAAACCCATACAGGGTAAAAACCTCTTTTTCTTTATATGATAAGTAATGGTTACAATATTTACATTATCATACATATGAGCACCAACTCATAATGAGGCTACAACCTCTGTTTAGCAAGATGCAACTTGCTGAGAGCACCAACTCTCTGTTTTCTCTAGCACCCACTAGAAGGAAGCACCAAATTCCTGGTTTTTCTAGCACCAACTAGAAGGAAGCACTAACTCCCTGGTTTCTCTAGCACCAACTAGAAGGAAGCACCAAGTCCCTGTGTTCAAGAACCCACTTGAACCTCTAAGGACAACCGTCCTCCCTATAACCTCCCAACCACCCTGGAATATAAATCTTTGCTTCTGAAACTTATTACAGTGATATAATGTTCAACAATGGCTTACCCGACTTATCATTGTTTTGTTGCATTTCATTGCTCTGCCTGCCTCATTGCCTTTCTGCTCACATCACTTGCGCTATCTGGTCTTCTTCTTTTTATGCTCTAAGCGCCATCTCCATTCTATGCATAGTTCCTCTTCTGTGCTATTCAGTTGCTTCACTCTCCTCCTTCTTCACACCTGAATCACCTTTACCAACAACACTCACAACAACCTCCAACAACAACAACAACCCCATCTCTTCTTTGTACTGTGTATTTATAGCTTCTGTGCACCTTGTGCATGCAGTGTTCGCAATGCCTCTTCATGCTAACTTTGCACCATTATCCTCCACCTCTCGAGTGCTCTGTCTGATTATCATCGTGACTCTTCAGCTTCTCTGGTGGTTCGCCCCGCGTGTCCAGCATCACTGTATGTTATACTGAGATTCCTCAGTCTCTCTGCTAGTTTAAGACTCTTTGTCTTCTCTGAGACAGTCGAACTCTTGATCTTCATCGACCCTAATCGACGGTTCATGATCTTGGTGAATCAACGGTCCTGATCTCATCGTGATCTTGCATCTCGCTGTTCCTTCGTTGGAGATTTTTGTTACTCCATGTTGCGATAGGTGAGACTCCGAGATAGAGCTCAGATCAATGGTCCACATCTTTTGTTGTATTGACGATCAAGATCTTATTGTGATCTTTCATCTTGTCATTTCTTCGCTGGAGATTCTCATCACTCCAAGTCGCGATAGGCGAGACTCCGAGATGGAGCTTTATGGTGCTCTGATCTTTCGCCACACGTCCTCTTGATCCAACGGTCCTTGATTAAATCATGATCTCGCATCTCTCTATTCCTTTGAATTTCCAGTCAGCGAGATGACGATCTCTCGCCACGTGTGATCCCCCGTGCAGATCCAACGTTCCTCTTGTGATCCGGATCCGACAGCTCTCCTTCTCTCACTACCTCGCGACCTCGCGAATTGGAGTACCCAATGTTTGGACTCTCAACCTGCAAACTCCTGAGTTCGCGATATCTCTCGATCTCTCACCACCTGTCCCTCCAGATGGATGGCTGTAAATCTCTCGCCACTTCGTCGCCTCGCGCCTCATGATTTTGAACACCAAATCCTCGGCTCTTCCACTCACGAGCTTCCGAGTTTGCTCAGATCTAATGCCTGAGATATATCCTTCTCTTCAACATGCTCTCTTCTTGTTTTTATTCAGATATGACAACCCTCATGCTGTCGGGGATTTTGGATGGGATACAATGATCAACGATGCTTCTCCTCCAAGTTTACACATCCTTCTTACTTGGAAGAATTTCAACTTTGCACTAATTCCTCCTGAGCCTACGTTGTTCCTATTTGTCCATCGATGCACATTCTGATCCTGCCATCTTCACTGTTGTACTTGCCATCAGTGACAAGCATACACTATCTATTAAACATTTTCCAACAATCTCCCCCTTTGGCATTGATGGCACCTAAGGCACCCAAATTCTTTTCTCCCCCTTTGACATCAATATCAAAGAAGAGACATGCTCTCCCTGAGCTATTGCAATAAATTTAGGAGGCATTAGATAATAAAACAATACAAATCTCCCCCTAACAAGATGGACTCTTTTAGGTATGAAACGAAATGACACCCAGCTTCTGTCTGAGATATTCAAACGGTGTCTTGGCGAGGGGCTTAGTAAAGATGTCTG
>ML803653.1:39740-62692 GCA_009831015.1 Picea engelmannii
CTAAATCCATTATGTAGGTTCTCATTCTAACTTTCCAGAAGGCAAAGTTTGTTCCATTGAACAGAGGGGCATTATTGGTTGAATTTCCTTCATGGCTTGACATGTTTAAGCTCTAGGATCTACCCTTAGATAAAAGGGGCCGGATTTGATACCAATTGTTGGAGAACTGAGAGGGGGGGGTGAATCAGTTGTTACCATGCTTAAACAATTATGCTTCTTTTAAACTCATTGCTGAGACACTAAATGATGATCACAATAATGTAGGGAAATAAACAATGGCACATTCAACATCAATCACATATATGAGAAACACAGAGACAGATATTTCCTGAGGAAACCCATACAGGGTAAAAACCTCTTTTTCTTTATATGATAAGTAATGGTTACAATCTTTACATTATCATACATATGAGCACCAACTCATAATGAGGCTACAACCTCTGTTTAGCAAGCTGCAACTTGCTGAGATCACCAACTCTCTATCTTCTCTAGCACCCACTAGAAGGAAGCACCAAATCCCTGGTTTTTCTAGCACCAACTAGAAGGAAGCACCAACTCCCTGGTTTCTCTAGCACCAACTAGAAGGAAGCACCAACTCCCTGTGTTTGAGCACCCACTTGAACCTCTGAGGACAATTGTCCTCCCTAGCACCTCCCAACCACCCTGGAATATAAATCTTTGCTTCTGAAACTTATTACAGTGATATAATGTTCAACAATGGCTTACCCGACTTATCACTGTTCTGCTACATTTCGTTGCTCTGTCTGCCTCATTGCCTTTTTGCTCACATCACTTGCACTGTCTCGTCTTCTGATTTTTATGCTCTGTGCACCATCTCCATTCTCTGCACAATTCCTCTTATGTGCTATTCAACTGCTGCACTCTCCTCCTTCTTTACACCTGAATCACCTTTATCAACAACAACAACAACCCCATCTCTTCTCTGTACCGTGTATTTATAGATTTTGTGCACCTTGTGCATGCAGTGTTCGCAATGCCTCTGCATGATAACTCTGCACCATTATCCTCCACCTCTTCAGTTCTCTGTCTAATTATCATCGTGACTCTTCATCTTCTCTGGTGGTTCACCCCGCGTGTCCAACATCACTATATGTTATACTGAGATTCCTCAGTCTCTCTGGCAGTTTAAGACTCTTCGTCTTCTCTAAGATAGTAGAACTCTTGATCTTCATCGACCCTGATCGACGGTTCATGATATTGGTGAATCAATGGTCCTGATCTCATCATGATCTCGCATCTCGCTATTCCTTCGTTGGAGATTTTCGTTACTCCAAGTCGCGATAGGAAAGATTCCAAGATGTTGCTCAGATCAATGGTCCACATATTTTGTTGTATTGACAGTCAAGATCTTATCGTGATCTCGCATCTTGCCGTTTCTTCGCTGGAGATTCTCGTCACTCCAAGTCGTGATAGGAGAGACTCTGATATGGAGCTTTATGGTGCTCTGATCTTTCACCACGCGTCCTCTTGATCCAATGGTCCTTGATTAAATCGGGATCTCACATCTCGTTGTTCCTTTGACTTTCCAGTCAGCGAGATGACGATCTCTCGCCACGTGTGATCCCCCGCGCAGATCCAACGTTCCTCTTATGATCCGGATCCGACGACTATCCTTCGCTCGCTACCTCACGACCTCGTGACTTGGAGTACCCAATGTTTGGAATCTCAACGTGTGAACTCCTGAGTTCACGAGATCTCTCGATCTCTCGCCACCTGTCCCCCCAGATGGACGGCTATAAATCTCTCGCCACTTCACCGCCTTGCGTCCTTGCGCCTCGCGACATTGAACACCCAATACTTGGGCCTTTATCCTGTGAACCCCCAAGTTCACAAGATCTCTCTGATCTCTGCCACACGTCCTTCCTAGATGGATGGTCCTGATCTTCTCGCCACTTCGCCACCTCACGTCCTCACACGTCACAACTTTGAACACCCAATACTTGGGCCTTTATCCTGCGAACCCCCGAGTTCACGAGATCTCTCTGATCTCTGCCACGCATCCTTCCCAGATGGACGGTCCTAATATTCTCACCACTTTGTCACCTCGTGTCCTCGCGCCTCACGACTTTGAACACCAAATCCTCGGCTCTTCCACTCACGAGCTTCCGAGTTCGCTCAGATCTAATGCCTGAGATCTATCCTTCTCTTCAGTGCGCACTCTTCTTGTTTTTATTCAGATCTGACGGCCCTCATGCTGTCAGGAATTTTGGATGGGATCCAATGATCAGTGACGCTTCTCCTCCAAGTTTACACATCCTTCTTACTTGGAAGAATTTTGACTCTGCATTAATTCCTCCTGAGCCTACGTTGTTCCTATTTGTCCATCGATGCACATTCTGATCCTGCCATCTTCACTGTTGTACTTGCCATCAATGACAAGCGTATGCTATCTGTTAAACATTTGCCAACAGACACCACTCATTGAAATCTCCTTACCGATTTCGTTCACAAAGGATTTTGTAAACCATTCCGCCAGCAACTGATCGAGGAGCTCAATTTTAATGAGACGTCATCTCCTTCGCCACTCATGGATATGATCAGATATATGAGTGCCTTTACTTTGTTTGAAGGAAGTCAAAATCTCAGTCCCTGTATCATAACGGATTGGCAACTGGTAATGTGTAAGGAAATCCATAGCTAAAGTGTTAAAATCAAAGAAGAAACCTCATGGCAATTCAATATACCACTTCATGGCAGAACCGGTAAGCGTTCGTTGAAAAAGACGTAATCAAACAGAGTCATCCATCAACGAGTTGGATGAACACCATAGGTGAAAATTCATAACGTGATTGTTTGGGTCCTCTCCCACTTTACTGTCAAATTTAGGAATGTCCGAAGGAAGCTTGGCTAGCATAGTAGGCCATTGGGGAGAGTGACGAATAGGATCATTTAAAATACTAGACAAATCTGGCAAATCCAAAGTAGTGAGAAAAGGTAACTGTCGATTCACCTATGGGTATTGGTGGCTTTGGGGTGGAAGCCCTGTAGGCAAACCAATAGGACCGTAAGCAGTCTACACATGATGAGAATACCTAGGCAGATTCGGTGGTGGTTGTAGAGGATAGTAACTCGAGGAATTGTAACCTTGAGTAGGGACATGAGTTTGAGAATTCGTACCCCAAATAGGATTGGGTATCCCCAGTATGGTCGCCAATTTTGTTACTGGATAAATCCGTAGGTGCGGACACTAACCGATCTCCCTAGATCCACCTGGATCTAGAACAAAGCAAGACAGAACATGACTCTTTCCCTAGGTTTTGACCATTGAATTAACTAGGAGGCAAGAACGAGTAACATACCTTATAATCACTTCCTATGGTATGTGTTGCTCCTGCTTCACTCCAATGCTCTCGTGCAGTCAATACAAAGACAACACAAACCAACCAAAGTGAGGAAAGCACAATCTATTCGATATTCAATCTATGTATATGATCAAGGAATTATACAATAAAGTGGAAATAAATTTATGGGAAAGGGACATATTACTGTATCATACTGATGGAAAGTAAAGATTACAACCTGAGCCTTGATGTCGCAAACTTCCTTTTGATGGCCCTTGGCTCTGACACACCCACTTGCTCACTTGCATGAAGAATATCAAAACCCTTATGATGTCTTGACTGGAGTTTCCTAGCATGTTGTTCAAGCTTCAATCCTTCACACAATTCTTTCACTAATTCTCCAATGAATCTTGCTTAACCTTGTTTGCTTAAACTTTTCCATGAGAATTCCATCAATATATAGGAGAGAATGAATTAGTTACTTGGATAAGAATAATCCCAAAATATCAGGGAATCCAGTACTAGGATAACCATTCAAATCCCATCTCATCCTTCTAGAAGATTCCCTTCTAGAAGCATCGAAAATTCATCTTTTTCCTTGCTTAAGAAAGAGTTCGCAACCTAACAGTTCAACATAGTGAAAAATTCTTGCACCCTAGCTTAAGGTAGCCTGCGAGAATCATGCATTCTCCCAGGCAAATGTATTAGCAACCTGCAAACCTCCTTCAAAAATGATATTTCTGGAAAGAGAAGAAAGTAACTTTTCTCAGGAGAAAGTTCTTATGAAGAGCCTGAGTACACCATCATCACGATGACCAAAATCATGGGTAACAACAAGACCAAGGATAGGGTATGCAAGGTCATTGTAGACAGTGGTAGCATGGATAATCTCATTTCTACAGAGATGGTAGAGAAGCTGGAGCTGGAGATGACTGATCATCCAAGCCCATACAGAGTTTTGTGGCTACAAAAAGGACACCAGGTAACTGTCACTAAACAATGTTTAGTTGAATTTATGATAGGAGGATATAATGGTAAGATATTATGTGATGTCATTCCTATGGATGTTTGTCATCTATTGCTAGGTAGACCATGGGAATATGACAGGAATGTGATTCATGATGGGAAAATGAACACATACACCCTAGAGAAGAATGGGAGGACACACATGTTGCTTCCAATTAAGGATAAGGAGGTGAAGCCGGAAGTAAGAAACACTGTACTTCTCATTAGTGGGAAGGAACTTCTTACAAAGGTTAAGAAGAAGGAAGATCCATAGTTCATTGTGGTCAGAAAGCTTAGAATTGTTATGACTAGCACAAGGGTAGATTATTTACCAAAGGAAGTTCAGGAACTATTGGAAGAGTGCGCTGACATTATAGTGGATGAATTAGCTCATTCGTTGCCACCGATCAGAAGTGTAATTCATCATATTGATCTCATACCATGAGCCAGTTTGCCAAACAAAGCCGCATACAGATTGACACCACAAGAGAATGAAGAAGTTAAAAGGCAAGTCTAGGAGTTGTTGGACAAAGGTTTGGTCAGAGAAAGCTTGAGTCCATGTGTTGTTTCAACAGTACTCAGTCCGAAGAAAGACGGAAGCTAGAGGATGTGTACTGAATCAAGGGCGATCAATAAGATAACCATCAGGTACATATTTCCATTTCCAAGGATGGATGATCTGATGGATTGCTTGAGTGGAGCAAAGTATTTTTCAAAGATTGATTTGAAAAGCGGTTATCATCAGATCCGCATGAGAGAGGGTGATGAATGGAAGACAACATTCAAAACCAATGAAGGGTTGTATGAATGGATTTTTATGCCATTTGTCTTAACAAATGTGCCGAGTACCTTCATGAGGTTGATGAATGAAGTCCTGAGGGAGTTCATCGGAAAATTTGTCATTGTGTATTTTGATGACATACTAGTTTACAGTAAGACAGTGGCAGAGCATCTGAAGCATTTGGCTACAGTGATGCAGAAGCTACAGCAGGAGAAGCTATTGATAAATATGAATAGATCCTCATTTATGAAGACAGAGCTCATTTAATTTGGGTTTGTTATTTCTGCAAATGAGTTGAGGATGGATCCAGATAAGGTGGAGGTAATCAAGAATTGGCCATCACCGAAGAATATATTTGAGGTGAGAAGTTTTCACAGATTGTCTAGTTTCTACCAAAGGTTCATCAGGAATTTCAGTGGAATTAGTGCACGGATGATGGATACAATGAATAAAAGACACAATTATTTTCACTGGACTGAAGAGGCTGAGAAAAGTTTTAATCTGTTGAAGAGGAAGATTACAGAACAACCAGTTCTGATGTTGCTGGATTTCCAAAAGACATTTCAAGTGAAATGCGATGCGTGTGGATTTGCAATCAGGGCAGTCTTGAGTCAGGAAGACATGCCGATAGCATAATTTAGCGAGAAGATGAATGAAGAAAAATTCAAGTACTCCACTTATGATAAGGAGTTTTATGTTATCATCCAGGCATTGAAGAAATGGAGGCATTACTTGATTCCAAGGGAGTTTGTTTTCTACAGTGACAATCATGCACTGTAGTTTGTGACTCAACAAGAAAAGTTGAATCAGAAACATGTCAAATGGGTTGAGTATATATAGAATTTCACTTTTGTGATAAAACATATTTTGTGTACTGCTAACAAAGTGGTTGATGCTTTGAGCAGGAAGTGTTTGTTGTTGTAGGAGTTCAGAGTTAAAACGTTGGGTTTTGATGATCTCAGGGACATGTATGCAGATGATCCAAATTTCAAGGAGGCGTATGAAGCAGCTGAGAATCCAATTCTCAGAGACATAAACCCATGGATAGAATACATGATCTAGGAAGGATTGTTGTTCAGTGGAAATCAACTGTGTATTCCGAAATGCTCCATGAGGGAGAATCTGCTAAAGGAGAAACACAATGGAGGATTAGAAGGACACTTTGGTCACGACAAGACGTTCACAAAGCTGAATGATTCATACTTTTGGCCAGGAATGCAAGCTGATGTCAAGAGGTTTGTGGAAATATGTATAATTTTCCAGCATTCAAAGGGAAGGAAGCAGAATGCAGGGTTTTATCAACCATTTCCCATACTAGAGAGGCCATGGGATGAAATTAGCATGGATTTTGTATTGGGGTTGCCAAGAACAAAAAGAGGTGTTGATTCAATCTTTGTGGTGGTGGATATATTTTCCAAGATGGCACACTTCATTCCATGTTAGAAAACTAGTGACACAACTCACATTGCGAACCTGTTTTTCAAAGAGGTTATTCAACTTCATGGGTTGTCGAGGAGTATAGTTTCGGTTCGTGATACGAAATTCATAGGTAATTTTTGGAGGACCTTATGGAAGAAGCTGGGAACTAACTTGTCATTCAGTTTATCTTATCATCCTCAGACGGATGGACAGACAGAAGTGGTCAACAAAAGTTTGGGAGACTTGCTGAGGAGCTTGGTGACAGAGCACCACAGCCAGTGGAACAACATATTACCACAGGTAGAGTTTGCGTATAACAACTCAGTTAACAGGAGAACAGGCTAGAATTCGTTTCATATTTCCTATGGCATGTAGCCAAGAGGAATTTTTGAATTGAGGGATTCATAACAAACTGCGACTAGGAGTGCTAGTGCAGAAGAATTTGTAGAGGTGATGAAATAAGTTCACAGCCAGGTGAAGCAATGACTGCAAATTTCAAGTCAGGAGTATAAGCGTAGAGCAGATCAACACACAAGAAAAATTTAGTTTGAGGTTGATGATTTGGTTCTGGCACATTTGCGAAAGGAAAGGTTCCCAAGAGGAACATATAATAAGTTGAAGATGAATAAAATCGGGCCATGTAAGGTCTTGAAGAAATTTGGGGCAAATGCTTATGATATTGAATTACCCGATGGGATCGAAATTTCTCTGATATTCAATATCTCTAATTTGTACCCATATAAAGTTGAGGAAACAGAGACTGGAGATGAGCAGCTAGTAATCCAGTGGTGAAAGAAGATTCCAGTAGCAGTGAAGTCGCAGATGGAGCGCATACTAGACAAGAGAGTGAGCAAGAAGACCAGGCGGAAGTAATACTTCGAGTATCTGGTCAAATGGAAGAACCATCCAGTTAAAGATGCCAGCTGGGTAGACTGAAGTGGAGATACAGAAGCATGGACAGACCGTGCATGAGCTCATGGACAGAAGCCTATGAAATTTTTTAATCCGAGGAGTATGATGCAGGAGCATTGCCAACACATCAAGCGATCTAGCGCGAAAGCGAAGGACGACTGGACAAGCGCCAATGCAATTTTTTGAAATTCTCTTGGATTTGATGCGCGAACATAAATGTGGCAATTTAATGAAGCACACTTGTATAATGTAAATGGACCTTGAGAAATTTTCTCTCATCCTTAGTAGGTAGAAGGAATTTAAAGTAGTTAATGCAGGTAGATAGAATTTAATTCTAGATTAGACAGTTTTAGAGCGCAAGAGGGAAACGGGATATAGAAACCCTCATTGTGTATTGTAACATTATGGAATATTATGAAGCATTGGAGCATAGGAGAAGCAGAGAGCTCTGTAAGAACACCCATGTGCAGATATTTGGATTAATAGAAGAGTTTGATTCAAATTCATGGTTTTTGTGTTTGTTCTCTGTATGTTGATGTTGAATAATATGCTCATGAATGTTTGCTTCCTGTTATACATTTTCTTTATATGTTGTGTATATGATTTCATGTTTGAGTTGAAGTCTGAAAGGAATCAGGAATGAGTTTCAATTGTTTCTCTATTTGAGCAAGAGTTCCTACAAGGAGTGCAGTTGAAGTGTCCGCAAGGAGTGCGTTGATAGAGGGTTCAGATAGGGTTTCTTTTGTTCTCATTCTCCCAAAAGTGCAGTTGAGCACAGGAGCCACACAAGGAGTGCGCAAGCCAAGTAAAGCTTTAGGGTTGTGAACCTGAGTGAAGCATTTAGAGACTGCTACTGCAGGTGTGCGCAGGGTCGAAGGAATTTCAATACTCAGGAAGTGCTTGAAAGTTTTTCGCAAGGAATGCATGCAGGGATCTTCTGAAAGCTCAGGAAGGATAAGGATTTCAAAATCATTGAAGGACAGTGCAAGGGAAGTTGTGACATGAAGTTGTAAGAAGTGTCGCAAGTTTCGCATGCAGGTGGATAAGTTCCGAAGGCGGAACACTTGAATCATTCAATATATTTCATCAGGAAGGATGGGCGGTCAGAATTCTCTGAGGAGAATTCATGAATTTCCATGAGCCTTTAGATCTCATAGACAAGCAGGGAATTTATAGTGCAAGTGTGGAGGGGTTCAAATCTCAAGAGGGGCAGAACTGTAAATCCGAGCCACAAGGGTCGTTGGATCTACATGAGAATATCTCATATCGGGGTTTCGCTAGTTGAGACTCCGTGAACACTGCATTAGGAATCGCGATACCACAAAATGTGATATTCCGATAGCCAAAGAATCGTGTGGGCAATAAGAGTCCGTGAGTGGACATGTGGCATGAGTTATTGGAGTTTCGTGGTGAGAAGTCCTAAAACATTTACATCTGTATTTACGATACCGCAAAGTCCAAAATCCCGACAGAGGTGACGGGGTGTTGAAAAGTCAAACTCGTGCATGTGTCATAGTTTCGGCGTATCGAGCATCGGAAGTCAGGGATACAAATTACTCGACATCACGAGTGCCAAAATTGCAATAGATGAAATCCCGATAGAAAAAGGTCAACGTTGACTGTCATCGGATATCGGGTATTCGAGGGTCAAATGTTCAACCACTGACCTCACGAAGTCACGAAGTCTGATCTCTCGATTGTAAAGAGGAGATCCTGTGGAGAGTTTGCTGTGGGTGTGGATTTCCCGATAGGGAAATAGAAGGACCGATTAGTGTTCTTTGGGCCGTGAGAAAGAAAAGATCCTGCATCGATGTGGCCTTCGAACCTGCGGGTTGAGAGGTAGCGGGGAATCCGCATCACTTGTCTTCCTCGACATCCTCATAGTCAAAATATTTATCCAGAGCTCTAATCCAATCTAGAAGTTCTTCAACATCCAGGTTCCCCTCATACATGGGAATCTCCATTTTTTCTCTGGCACCTATCCTTGCAAAAACCCTGAATAGGCATTCATCTGTAGCATCCTCGACTGCTACTTCTTCTCCTTCATGTCTATATTCATTTTCACTTTTAGCCTCACTGATATCTCTAGCGTCGACTGTGCGCCTCTGTGCTGTCTCCATGGCATAAAGCCTAGCACATAGTTTGTGCATTTCCCTTTCCACTGTTGGATCAGGCATTGGCATGAGTCCATCTCTTCTTCTCGGTGGAATGGATGAGAAATTTCTCTTTTCTCTACTACAGAAAGAGAATAAATTATTCTGTACTTTGATACCACTTGACGCAGATCCCCCTACCCTAGGGTCGAGATCCACTTAGGATCTTCACTACAACCACACCGAGGGTTAACCAACCCCTTTGTTTAAGCCACTAAGGACTTCATATTTCAGGGGTTCATGATCCCTAATGTCAATCTCCTCGACTCTTCCACTTGCTGAAACCTGAAATGCCGATACGCCAAAATCTTTGACCATGTTCTGCTCCTGTATCAGTTTTTTCGCCTTTTCGGGGTTTCAGACTTTGCGATTTCGTGAATCCTATTATCAAGGTTCTTGACCTTTCCACCTTCTGAAACCTGAAATTTCGATATTCCTAAAATGACTGGCCACGTCCTCGTACATAGCTGTATCATGTTTCACGACTTCGGGAGTTCCGGAACAAGGAATCCCGACCTCTTATCTTCATAACTAGCGAAATGCCAAAACCAGAAATGTTCAGCAAAAGGTTGGCTTCTATCAGAACTTTTTCCCCTTTTTAGAGTATCAGACTTCACAAGTTCACAAGTCCTGATGTAAAGCTTCTAGCGCCCTGACCTCCACAAACCCCAAAACTCCGAAATTATATCTCCAATGGGATCAATGGCTATAAGCCTCCCTTTGATCCAATGACCCACGTGATTTCAGACTTTCGGGTACCGAGAGTCCAAGACTCTCGATCCAATAACACTATCATATTGGGTTCCCGAACCCCGAAATATCGAATTGTCAAAACATCCCTTCACACTATTTCGCATTTCACAACTTCGGCGGTTCTCATGTGAAGAGCCTGAATTCTTGTCAACAGTAATGTCGAAATACCGATTCTCGAAATGATGAAATACCACTTCACGATATCCCAGATCTCGCAACTTCAAAATTCTAAGTGCAAGGGCCCATTATCCTTGTCCTCAAGACTTCCGGTATTCTGAATCTCGATTTTCTGAAATCCCGGAATGCTGACAAATATCCTGCCGTGACTTCGGATTTCGGGCTTTCCTCCTCCCTATGTCCCAATCACTCGTCCTCAGTACCTCCAAAATCCTGAATTCTGAAGTTCTAAGATTCTGACTTCATCACCCCTTCTCTTTGTACACGAAAACGCTTTTCACGTTTCAGGGATTTGACCAACCAAAGGTTTCTCCCACACTTTGGATTTGTGATCCCCAAAATGCCAAAATGATCTTGACGGTCAAATGATCAAAATCAACGATCCACGTTGAATCCTACCTTTTGTAGGTGGATCTATCCAACACTTAACTTGCCCTGCAACTTCCTTGGATCCTACGGTCCTCGCTATTTCAGGAGTTCTCCTCGGAGAATTCTGACCATTCAGTTCACTCCTCAAAAACTTCTGCAAAATGAGCTAATGTCCCCTCGTCGTGACCTTCCTTTTGCAAAGAAGTTTCACTTTGCCTCCCTTTGAATACCTCAAAGGAACTACCCCTTTTGAGCTTCTCTGACAACTTCAAATCACCAAATAAATCCTTCACACACTCCTTGTGACAATCCTTCAATTACTTCTGGGTATTTGAACTCACGACTCTGTGCACTTTCTCTACAACAATAGTCCTTCAATCTCTCAACCTTAGTTAACAATATTCTAAGGATTCAACTAGCCTGGGCACGCCTTGCATGACCCCTATGCTCCACTTGCACTTCTGTTGAAATGAGAACAAAGGTATCCCTCCTGATCTTTCAGAGATGAACTTTGAACCTTCGTCAACACACACCTTGCGAACGTTTCACTGCACTCCTTGTAGGAAATTCTCACTCAGGATGAGAAACAATTGAAACTCATTTCCTCTCTCTCTTAGACTTCTAACAATTAACATGAAATCATTGATATATAGAATAACAAAAAATTCATGACAGAGAGAATAAAACAACCATAAGCAGATCAATTAGCATGTATACACGAAAATAATCATAACAACATGAATATGAATCAAAGCTTCATATATTAATTCAGAATTTTTGTACATGGGTTCTCCTATACAACTCTCCTGCTACAACTCTCTTCTTTTCTATGCTAATGTACTTAATTGATCTAATTCTGAATGATACAAAGATATAAAGACACAAAGACGAGGGTGTCTATGGTTGTTTTCCCTCCTATTCTTCTAAACTGCCTAATCTCTAATTCAAACCTACCTACTTTCATTAACTATGCATAAATTCCTCTACGTTCTTCATATGAGAGCGAATCACTCATGATCTGTTTATAATATGCAAATATGCTTTCTTTTAACCATTACATTAATGCCTCAAAAACATTTCCAAAACGTGTAAAATGTATATTGCACTTTCTAGCTATCTTCTTCCTTCAGGCTTCCTTGCTGTTGGCTCCTTGTGATGCTCCTGCATCATACTCCCTTGCTTGAAAATTTTCTCATGAACTCCTGTTCATGAGATCTTGCACGGTCTGTCCATGCTTCTGAATTTTTTCTTCATCTTCCCAATTGGCATCCTAAACTGGATGTCCCTTCCATTTAACCAAGTATTCAAAATACTCTTTCCTCCTGGTCTTCTTGTTGATTCTCTTGTCAAGTATACTTTCCATCTATGGCTTTGGAACTACAGGCATTTTTTTGGTCCACTGAATTTCTTTCTGTTCATTCTCTGCCCCTACTTCTTCATCTTTGTAAGGGTACAAATATAATATGTTTAATATGTTAATGTTTATGCCATTATTATAGTTCTTTGCATTTCAATAGATAAGAGCATAATAAGAACACGATCACTGAGAAATACACATTCACAAGAGACACAACATTTATCCTAGGAAACCCTCTAGGGGAAGAAAACCCATCAAAAAATTCCTTATCATAAATATCTTATACAATGTTCAAGAGATAACTCAAACCAATACAGAAATTCCTCCCCAAGAGATGCGCCACTCTTCTCCCTCTCTCCAACTGGTAATTGTAGCTTGCCTCATAAGAGAATGAGCAAGTGAGTTGTGTGTTTGAAGTGAGGCACTAGCCTCTTATTTATATCAGAATGACATGTGTGAAAGGTCACAAATGGCAGGGCCAACCTCTCACTCTGGGTGGGAAAACCCACCTTTAATTAATTATGGGTCTTCCATAATAACTACTAGGGCCGACTTCTTATTCTGTCCTTTGTAATTGTCCGATGACCAATCCGCAAAAGGGTATTTTGTCCTTATACAATTACCAACATGATTAATCCTTAATGGGGATTAATCCAATAACAATAATAATAATAATGACATGATTAATCTGCAATGGGGATTTAATCCAATAATAAAATAATACTAAGAATTCTCTTCATAGTTACATTATTTCAACACTCCCCCTTAACAATAAGGGTATTCTTCATCAGCATCAGGCGAGAGAGGTCTTCATCATTAGTGGCATCTGGAGGACAATATGATCAATATCATCTTGAAACATTGTCTAGCACATTTACGAGTCATCAGAAGTTTTGTTCATCGGCAACATCATCATTCTTGAAAGAATTCTATCATCATATGCATCAAATATGTATCAGTAAAAATGATACCTCATCACAACACTAGGATGGCACATCACAGTACTACACTAGCTCAATGTCACAGTGGTTAAGCTAGTAGCTTAGTGTTGGTCACATATTTCTTTACGTCTAAAAACTAGGTCAGAAGCAAGTAATATCATCATCTTGCTTTACGTCTAACAACTAGGTCAGAAGCGAGGAATCACAACGTCATGCTTTACATCTAAAAACTAGGTCAGAAGTATGACTCATCTTTCTTTATGTCTAACAATAAGGTCAAAAGAAAGGAACACATCAACATCTCGCTTTACGTCTAACAATGAGGTCAGAAGCGAGGAATCATCTTGCTTTACATCTAACAACTAGGCCAGAAGCAAGGAATCAACGATGTTATGCTTGATGTCTAACAACTAGGTCAGAAGCATAACTCATCTTGCTTTATGTCTAACAACAACGTCAGAAGCATGAATCGTCTTGATTTATGTCTAACAGCGAGGTCAGAAGCAAGGAATCAACGACATTATTCTTTACGTCTAACAACTAGGTCAGAAGCATAACTCATCTTACTTTACGTCTAACAATGAGGTCACAAGCAAGGATCACACGACGTCATTCTTTACGTCTAACAGTGAGGTCAGAAGCAAGGAATACATCTACTCCCCCTTTCAGGGAGGGTCCTTTCGGACAATACCAAGCTTATCTGGAAGGTGTTCAAACTTTACATGAGATAGAGGCTTAGTCAACACATCAAAAACCTATTCATCTGTGCTAATGTACTGGAGCTTCAAGGCTCCTCTTTGTACCATGTCGTGGATGAAATGATAATGGATCTCTATGTGCTTCGACCTGTCATGGAACACAGGATTCTCTGTCATTTTAATACATCTTTGATTGTCACATAGAATTGTGGTTTCTCTCATCTCTAAATCAAATAGGCTTGTCAGCAACTTTCGAGGCCATATAGCTTCGCAGCTAGTAGAACATGCGGCAATGTACTCTACTTCCACTGTACTGAGAGCAATACTGGATTGCTTCCTACTCTGCCACGAGATCATAGCTGATCCCAAACTAAAACAACATCCGGAAGTTCTTTTTCTGTCAGCAACGCTTTCTGCCCAATATACATCAGTATATCCACTCAGTGTGAAGTCATGATCTCCATCATAGTTGAGACCATAATCCATTGTACCTTTAAGGTACCTCATCACATGTTTTGCAGCCACTAAATGACCACGTCTGGGATCTACCAAAAACTGACTCAAGGTGTTCACTGCAAAACAGATGTCTGGTCTGGTGTTTGTCAGGTACATCAGTGATCGAATAATCTGTCTGTACAGAGTGGAATCTATCAAATCTGACGAAGTATCGACTAGCAGCTTCAGCTTTACTTCCATGGGAGTATTCATGGACTTTCATTCTAGCATGTCGAATCTCTTTAATATTTTGACCGTGTACTTCCCCTGGTTAAGGAAGATTCTCTCTGGACTCTGCCATACCTCAAGACCTAAGAAGTAATGAATTAGGCCAAGGTATTTCATTTCAAATTCTACGACAAGTCTCTGTTTGCATTCAGCGATGAGATTTTATTCTCTAGTTAAGAATAATTCATCCACATGAAGTAATAGTATTACTAGTTCATTATCCATGATCTTGAAGTAGAGATTTGAATCTTCTTTACTCTTGGTAAAGCCCAAGCTCGTCAAGAAACTTTTTATACGGCCATACCAAGCTCTGGGAGCTTGCTTCAATCCATATAAGGATTTCTTCAATCGATAGACATGAGACTTCATGTCTTTAACCTCAAATCCTTGGGGTTGCTCTATATACACTTCCTCTTCAATAACACCATTCAGAAAAGTTGTCTTCACATCCATCTAGTGCATCTTCCATTTCATCTTGGCAGCAAGAGCTATAATGGTTCTGATCAAAGTGTATCTTGCCATAGGAGCGAATGTCTCTTCATAGTCAATTCCTTCCTTCTAGGAAAATCCATGAGCAACAAATCTTGCTTTATATTTCTCAACACTTCCATCAACAACATGTTTTATCTTGAAGAGCCATTTTGATGATACCACATCCTTACTTTTTGGTCTGGGAACTATTTCCCATACATCATTCTTTATTATGGATTGGTATTCATCTATCATGGCATCTTCCCATTCCTTCTTCTGGATGGCCTCTTCAAAACATGTGGGTTCTTCATCAAGTAGATTGCACATCAAAGCCGTGTAACTGGAGAATGGATTTGGTCTCTTCACCTGTCTCATGGTTCCTTCTGAAACACCATACTTCTCTCCATCTTAAATAATCTCTCTTGCCCAAGTAGGCTTTCTTTTATGGGAGAAGGTCATTTGAGGAGGTTCTTGGACTTCTGTTATATCATGGTCTTCTAGAAGTTCCTCATCAAGGGAAGTTATGACTTCCCTCACTGGTTTTGCAGCTCTGGGAACCTCCCTCATTGATTCTGCAATCCTGGGATTTACAGGTTCCTCTTCATATACTTCTTCAAGATGGCATCTTCTTGATTTCTTAAGTGTTGCTTCTTCATCAACGTTCACGTCCCTGCTGATCTTAATGTGGCAATGACTAGGTATGTAGATTTTGAAGGTGTTGGAGACCCCACAAATATTCCCTTCTTTCTTGAAGGGTCCAGCTTGTTTCTCTTTTCTTTAGGTATATGAATAAGCAATGGATAGACAAATATTTTTGATATGGCTTACGCCTAGCTTCTTTCCAGTGAACATCTCTTCTGGTGTCTTGAGACCAAGTGCACTAAGGAGAAATCAGTTTTGCACATAAACAATTGTCATTGCTGCTTCTGCCCATAAGCACATAAGAAGATATTGATCTTCACAACTTCCATCATGGTTCTGTTCTTCTGTTCAGCTACACCATTTTGTTGGGGATCTTGATCCCAACATCTTTGCAGAAGTTCACGAGCTCTTCTCAGGTATATTCTAGTCCATTATCTGACTTGAGTATATTAATCTTCCTTACAGAAGGGTTCTCTTATCAAGGCTTTGAATTCCTTGATCTTGTTGAATACTTCAAATATATCCAGGTCTTTTATGAGAATAATCATTAATGAATGATTAGTATACATACCCATTATTGGAGGATGATGGCATTGGGCCACATACATCTGAATGAATGAGTTCTAGGACTCCTTATGCATTGTTTTCCCTCTTCAGAAATGGGTTCTTGGTGTTCTTCCCTTGTGCACATCCATCGCATACGCCTTCATGATCACCTTTTAGTTTTGGTAAACCTGTGCAGCTTTTCATATGTATGGTAGCGCCTTGTAGTTGATGTGAGCTAATATTCTAGAGTTCACATGGATTCTTAAATAGCGTGGGTCATGGCAGCTTCTGAGTGACCCACCTTCTTCTTTTCGACTGATGATTGCTTCATTAATGATCTCTCCTTTAGCACATTGCCTTCTGCAACCTTTGCTATAGCTTCCTCATGTGACCTAGAGCAAGGTCAACAAAAAAACAAGCAAGAATAATATCCTTCTTGATAATATAAAGCAATAGCATGAACAATAATCACAGTAGCTCCTTTAGAGCTATTACTTATAATTTAGCAAAGATTAAAGGTAAGGAATACAATACGAAATGAGGTCAACACTCTCTTAGTGTTGTGACCAATAATTCTTCCATGGAAACCTAGAACTAACACAAAAGGTTTCTCCTAGAGGAGTTGTTATTCAATATCAGGAAAAGTATTTACATCTACATTCTCACATTCTATCAAGTATAATAATTTACAACGATTTCTATCTCAACTAAAGTCATCATCTTGTCATGTGTACCTTTGAATCTTGATTAATCAAACCTAGAGCCTTGCCCTCAAGAATGAGTGCTTGCTTTTCTTCTAGGTCTCCTTCACTCAAGTGACGAGTGCTTTCTTCAACCTATCTTCTGTACTAAGACAATACACTAACTTGAAATTTTTTTAGGTTAGAGGATAAGCTCTATGATCAACTTTCAATTCTTCTAATAATTTGATCATAGCTTCAACATGCAAAACTGATAATGTCATGACAAATAGATGTATATCAGAATAATCACACCTAGGTTGCATCGTTCCTCTGAATGTGTTGGATCTTGAGATCCTTCTAGATCTATGGAAAGATATCACTTCTCCTACAAATACTCTTTAGGGTTTAACCATTAAACATATGTAAGTACATACCTCAGATAGCATTTGCAGGTAGTGACTCCATCTGGTAGCAGTGGTAATCATTGCCAACTCTTGAGAAAACTTCAAGGGTGATTGCAATTGGTTCTATGGCTGCAACTGCAACTGGTACTACAACTACAACTGGTTCTGAGACTGCAACTACAACTGCAACTTAGGGTTTTATGAGGAAACCCTAATTTTTCAAAATTCAAATTTTTAAAATCTGATCCAAGGGATAGATGCACTGAGCTGAGGAAAGTTAGCTAGTGCAGTCGGTATTTTGAAAATCCAACTTTTACCCCCTCAAACTTGATCTACATATTTATGGACTGGTGCTTCTGGTTTTCTAGTACTTTGTGAAACTAGGGTTTCACTTTCTGGGAGATCTAGCCACTAAAAAGGTGTGCTCTAAGTGCCAAAATGATCCTGGGGGGAGGGCGCAACTTTCTAGGAGGTTAGGGGGGTTGAAAAGAGATGTTTTTTCAAAACCCTAATTTGCAGGTGTTGCAACAATGATGTTTTTCCTCGTGCAAATAATGATTTCTTCAGGTTGGATCTGATACCATGTTAATGTTTATGCCATTATTATAGTTCTTTTCATTTCAATAGATAAGAGCATAATAAGAACAATATCACTGAGAAATACACATTCACAAGAGACACAACATTTATCCTGGGAAACCCTCTAGGGGAAGAAAACCTAGCAAAAACTTCCTCATCATAAATAGCTTATATAATGTTCAAGAGATAACTCAAACCAGTACAAAAATTCCTCCCCAAGAGATGCACCACTCTTCTCCCTCTCTCCAACTGGTAATTACAGCTTGCCTCATAAGAGAATGAGCAAGTGAGTTGTGTGTTTGGAGTGAGGCGCTAGCCTCTTATTTATATAAGACTGGCACGTGTGAAATGTCACAACTTGCAGGGCCGACCTCTCACTCTGGGTAGGTAAACCCACCTTTAATTAATTCTGGGTCTTCCATAATAACTGCTAGGGCTGACTTCTTATTCTGTCCTTTGTAATTGTCCGATGACCAATCCGCAAAAGGGGATTTGTTCCTTATACAATTACCGACATGATTAATCCTCAATGGGGATTAATCCAATAACAACAATAATAATAATAATTACATGATTAATCTGCAATGGGGATTTAATCCAATAAAATAATAATAATAAGAATTCTCTTCACAGTTACATTATTTCAACATAATATCGGTGAAATTCCGACCCCATCGAGTAATTCGATCTCATATGCATTTGCCCCAAATTTCTTCATGACTATGCATGGTCCAATCTTTTTAATTTTTAGTTTGTTATATGTTCCCCTTGGGAACCTCTCCTTCCTCAGATGTGCAAGAACCAGATCACCAAATTCAAACTGAAGTTCTCACTTGTGTTGATCTGCTCTGCGTTTATACTCTTGACTTGAATTTTGCAAACGTTCCCTCACTTGGTTGTGAAGTTCCTTCATTTCCTCTGCAAAATCCTTCGCACTAGCACTTCTGAATTCAGTCTATTTTGAATCTTTCAATTCATACACTCCCCTGGGTTGCATTCCATAAAAAATCTGAAATGGACTCTGTCTTGTGCTTCTTTTGATTGAATCATTGTAAGCAAATTCTTTTGGACACACCTACCACACTTACAGGGGGGGAGTGAATGAGTGTGGGGATCTTTTTCACAAAACTTCCCTCTTACACAAAACTCATTAGTTAGAATTCAACATTTAATCATTACTCATTGATGCCATTAATAATCAATTAGATGTGAATACATATCAGCAACATATATCAACAATATATCATCAACAAATCATCTCCACAAGGAACACAAGATGTATGTACAATTTTTATTTTTATTATGGACTTCAATCCAGGGGTTTTTCAACAACAAATTAATAGAGTACAACTCTACAAGAGCACCAGATCTATATGAAAGACTCATCTTACATTCTCAGCACCAACTAAGATGAGGCAACAATCCTCAACAGATATCAATTTGTACCATAAACAAGAGCATCAACCATGCACCAACCTGTGCCAAACAACCTGTAATCAACATGTACTATACAAAAGTGAATCCATTCATGGATGAAGTATATACCAATCATGTTTCAACTACTCATCAACAATTACTCATCAATATGCACCAACATCATCAACTATACACCTCATGTATGTGCCAACTCATCAACTGCTTGTCTCAACCATGACTAGTTTTGGATTAGTCAACAACCCTAACTTGAAATAATCATAACTTTGTACCTGTACCGAATAAAGATCTCAAACTGATAAAAAAATTTCTTCCATGTGTTTTAATAAATTCCTCCAAGTGGCACTACTTGGAACCTCTCAGAAAAGGAGTTATAGAAAAAATGACATACCTTGTTGAATTATGGCTTATTTTAGAGAGAGACCTTGTAGAGCATGCCCCGCAAAAAATATTTAATGAAATCATCTTAAACTGTTACAAATACTACTACATATTGTACCCTAACCAACACATTTTGTCTCATTGAATTTGGATCTGTTATGAAGAAGTTATGACGTTTTTACTTGAAACACCTGATTTTGACTAGTTTCAGGACTAGCCAAAAACCCTATTTTCCACGGAGTGTAACACCAAAAATACAAAGACCCACAAGATGAATTTATAAAAAAAGATACTTGGATATGTTTTCTCACTTTCATAGCAATTTCAGGATCTGAATCATTATAGAAAAAAAGTTATAGCAAAAATGGTGAGATGATCTGTAAATAACATACCTTAGAAATAACCATCAAAAGAATTTATCCTTCCTTGCATTTCGGCCTTCTTTTCTTCACTTTCCTCAGAATTTCGGCTTATATATCCTTGGTTACCTCATTCACCTACATATCTTCAATATCCTCAAGTGTTCCACACCAAAAATGCTCGAGAATCTCTCACAAGAAGCTCTCCATCAATACTCCAAAATATATTCCCACAAGAAGCTCTCCATTGATCCACAAAAAGGATGATCTACAAGAGACCATTGCTATCTTATTTATACTTTCATCCTTTAGGTCACTTAATCCATTTTTAGGTCACTTAACCCATTTCTAGGTCACTTAACCTATTTTCCTTATTTTAGGGTTAACCACTTTCCATAAATAGAAAGTTCTCCAATACTATAACATTTAAATATTCCTTCTTGATTTTGTCACCTTACTTTATCATTTATTGATTTTGTCACTTCTCTTGATTATTTAAATAATCCACCTTGAATTTGTCACTGTAATTTATCGTTTAAATAAAACTAACCCATTTCTAGGTCACTTAACCCATTTTCCTTATTTTTAGGGTTAACCACTTTCCATAAATATTCCTTCTTGATTTTGTCACCTTACTTTATCATTTCTTGATTTTGTCACTTCTCTTGATTATTTAAATAATCCACCTTTAATTTGTCACTTTTGTTAGCGTCAGAATTCATTCCTGGATTGCTTGCAGGAGAAGATCCCAACACCCATCAGTTTTATGTCACAAAATTTTTAATGGGTGATCAAATGGGTAGAGACTCGGGAAGGTATTGCTCTAACTCGGGAACTGAATCCGGTATGTAAGGAACAAAGGAGGTCTTGATCTAACTTTAGTCTGTGAGTTGATTTAAAGATGAGCAGGTTGAAGACTTGGTTAGAGGAGTGAGTAAACTACCTTAGGCAAGAGGACTTTCAGTAGTTTGTAGAAGAAAAACTCTGAATGCAAGATCCTCTTGGTTCAAGGCTTCAAGAAACTGAAAGGGGGACTTGACTGGATCCTCCAATTCCAAGTCATTCAACACTAATAAAATCACAGGGACCAATTAGAAATAATGCAACTGTTACAGTGATCCAACCTACATCATCCTATAACAGTTACAACTCGACTGGATCCTCCAATTCCGAGCTGCTCTAACACAGTATAAACAAAGACGTGAAAGAAACTGGAATTCATAAGGCAAGAAGTCTCAAGAGTCCATGCATAACTAGAATAACAGTGCTTCATTAAATTTTTACAACCGGGAGCCTTGCTCAACCATTGATTCCCTACAAAATATAAATATTGAGTCTATATACTTAGGAAAATTCACCTAACAGAGGCGTGCTCAGTCATCTAAAACTTGGTGTCCCTTCAGTCAAACTCGAACCGATATTATTCGTCAGACGCCACCTTAACTATGCATGGCTCCTACAAGGGGAGTAGCTCAGCCATGAAGTACCAAGTTAGCGTGTGCGGACCTCTTTGGCTAGTCGAGGACTCGACATGGATTCTTTGAAAAATTCAGTACACAGGACCCTCTCAGGTAGACAGCTTGCGAGATCCCCCATACCTTATACTTAATGAGTGAGGAGAGGTTTCAACTACCCCTTCTCACCTTCATTTACTCCAAGCGAGAACTAGGATTGAGATTGAATTAGATGGCACCTGGATATCGCAATGATCCCTTCTGCGACAAAAATTGAAAACTTTGGCCCCCTTTGCACAACTCTTTTTATTTCCCAAGTGACCACGGGCTGTGACCCTGCGTTTATTTTCAAAGGTGCTTTCAGCGTTCGTGAATAGGAAGGAGCTAATCCTTTCTTATGACAGTCCCGATGAGAAAAGTGTCGATATGGCTTAATTGGGTGCCACACGTCTCTCTCAGATTTGATGATCTTGAACTCACTCGGTGATACTGTAGGCCCGGGCCCTGAACGCTCTTGGCACTTCGTGTATCAGGGATAGGAAGGAGATGCCCCTTATGCTTCAAAGTCGTGATGGACGAAAAGGTGAGGAGCCTAATCACACACCAGGTGTCCCCTTTGGATGAATGGCTAAGATTGCTCTGGGATACTGCGGGCCCGACTTTGTGTGCTTTCGGTGCTTTAGGGTTCAGGGTTTCGAGATGTAGCACAACATGGAACCCTCCCCCTTCGAACTCCCAAATTCTGAAATGCCGATGTGACTAGATCTCATGCCACGCGTCCTTTGGATGGATGACTGCTATCCTCTCCTGTATGCAATATGGGCGCTATTCATCATGCTAATCTCGACGCAACTCCGCTAACTGCGATTTCTCGTCGATCATCGATCTGCTCCTGTGGATGAATCCGAACCGTCGACAATATAATTTCGCCCGCTTGCTTGCTTGGAAGCCTGAAACGATATTTTTTCATGCTGCACTTGGGCGCTTCTCGTGCAACTTGCAGAACTGAATACTCTTGTGCCTAGGACAATAATTGTTACTAACAACTTTAACTTATCATTTAAATAATATTAACCCATTTCTAGGTCACTTAACCTATTTTCCTTATTTTTAGGGTTAACCACTTTCCATAAATATTCCTTCTTGATTTTGTCACCTTATTTTAACATTTCTTCTTTTAGGTCACTTTGACTTCTTTGACCTTGGGGGATTCAATCCTTCATGTGGGGTTCCTTCATCTTCATAAGGCCATAACTCTCAAACCATGAGGAGTTATGTGACATTCCACATACCACCAGAAATGGCATGACAAGAAATATCCATCTAGGATAGTTTCACCAACAATTTCCTTGATCTTCATCTCATTATTCCTCATACAAGCATGGGTCCTCCAACCATTCTTCTAGGAT
>ML803653.1:62742-72796 GCA_009831015.1 Picea engelmannii
GCATGGGTCCTCCAACCATTCTTCTAGGATAAATAAATCTGTAAAGCGTCTTCCCATGAGGGCTTTCACCATAAGGGGACCACTTTGGATTTCATCCATTTGTACACCTTATCAATCATGATAAGACAATAATGAGAGCATGGGTCCTCCAACCATTCTTCTAGGATAACTCATTCCACAAAGCGTCTTCCCGTGAGGGATTTCACCATAAGGGGACCACTTTGGAGTTCATCCATTTGTGCACCTTATCAATCATGATAAGACAATAATGAGTCATCTATACATTTTTCCAACAATGCATCATATACCAATGGAACCACATCAATCCATGTTCATCATGTATTAGTGACAACTCATTGATCCATCTTCATATATGCATTCTCATCAAGGACAATACATATTATATTACATAAATCATCAATCAATCAATCCTTTGACATCAATCAATCATTTGACATCAATCAATGACATCAATCAATCAAACCATTGGCATCAATGAAAACATGATCCAACAAATTCCGCTTGTGGAAAAATGTGATCCCACTGACTGTGGTGTTCAGTCACTAGGCTCCTCAGTAAATATCCCAAGCTTATGTTCACAACTTTTGTTTTCCCATTAGTCTGAGGATGATAAGATGAGATAAATGAAAAACTTGTCACATGCTTCTTCCATAAAGTCCTTCAGAAATGTCCCATGAACTTGGTGTCTCGATCAGAAACAATACTCCTTGGTAAGCCGTGAAGTCTGACGACTTCGTTGAAAAAAAGGTTCACAATATTTGTTGCATCGCTGGTTTTCTGACGTGGTATAAAATGTGCCATCTTTGAAAATTTGTCTACCAACACAAAGATTGAATCAAATCCTCTTTGTGTTCTTGGAAACCCCAATATAAAATCCATGCTCACTACATCCCATAGCCTCTCTGGTATGGGTAATGGCTGGTATAACCCTGTCTTTTTCCTTTTTCCTTTTGTGTGCTGACAAATTATACATCTGTCCACAAATATTTTGACATTTGTCCTCATCCCTGGCCAAAAATATGAGCCACTTAATTTCAAGAACATTTTTTCATGACTGAAATGTCCTGCCAATCCTCCACTGTGTTTTTATTTCAGCAGATTCTTCCTCATGGAGCATTTTTGAATACATAATTGATTGCCCCTGAATCATAATCCATCTTGGATCATATATTCGGTCCATTGACTTCTGTCCCTGAGAACTGGATTCTCAGTTGCCTCATACGCCTCTTTGAAATATGGGTCATCTATGTATATGTCCTTGAGGTTATCAAAACCCAATGTTTGACTCTAAACTCCTACATAAGCAAACATTTCCTGCTCAAAACATCAACAACTTTGTTAGCAGTTCCAAAAATATGTTTAATTACAAAAGTAAAATTCTACATATATTCAACCCATTTAACATGTCTTTGGTTCAACTTCTCCTATTGAGTCATGAATTGTAAAGCATGATTATCGTTGTACAAAACAAACTCTTTAGGGACCAAATAATGTCTCCATTTCTTCAGCGCTTGTATGACTGCATAAAATTCTTTGTCATATGTTGAATATATAATCTTTGCTTCATTCAGTTTTTCACTGAAGTATGTGACTGGCCTATCATTTTGGCTCAATACCGCTACAATTGAAAACCCACTTGCATCACATTTGACCTGAAATGTCTTACTGAAATCCAGCAACACCAAAATTCGTTGTTTAGTAGTCTTCTTTTTCAATAGATTGAAACTTTTCTCTACTTCTTCTGTCCAGTGAAAAGACTTATGTCTTTTTTTCACCATGTAGATCATCGGTGCGCTAATTCCACAGAAATTTCTGTTAAATTCCATGTAGAAACTAGTCAATCCATGGAAGCTTCGAACCTCAAATACAGTCTTCAGTGATGGCCAATTCTTAATTGCTTCTACCTTATCCGGATCCATTTCCAGCTCATTTGCAAAGATAAAAAAATCCAAATAAATGAGTTATGTCCTCATAAATGATGATTTCTTCATATTTATCAGCAACTTCTCTTATTGTAATCTCCTCATCACTTTAGCTAAATGCTTTAAATGCTCTACTTCAGTTTTGCTGAAAATCAATATATCATCAAGATATACAATGATGAATTTTCCTATGAAATCCTTCAGGACTTCATTCATCAATCTCATGAAAGTACTGGATGCATTTGTTAAACCAAATGGCATAACAAGCCATTCATACATCCCCTCACTCGTCTTGAATGTCGTCTTCCATTCATCAACTTCTCTCATACAAATTGATGATATCTGATTTTCAAATCAGTTTTTGAAAAAAAAATTGCCCCACTCAAGCAATCCATCAAATCATCCATCCTTAGCAAAGGAAATCTATATTTGATGGTAATATTGTTGATTTCCCTCGAGTCTATGCACATCCTCCAGCCTCCATCTTTCTTTGGGCTGAGCACGGTTGGAACATCACATGGATTCAAGCTCTCTCTAATCAATCCTTTATCCATTAAATCCTGGACTTGTCTTTTACTTCTTCATTCTCTTGTGTTGTCAATCTGTATGCTACTTTGTTTGGTAAACTGGCTCCAAGTATAAGATCGATGTGATGACTTATACCTCTAATCGGTGGCAATGAACAAGGTAGTTTGTCCACTACTATATCAGAAAACTCTTCCAGCAAATTCTAGATTTCCTCTGGTAAATCATCCACTCTTGTACTAGTTAAAACAATTCTAGGTTTCCTGACTATAATAAATTGTGTGTCTTCCTTCTTCTTAACCTCCTTAAGAAGTTCCTTCCCACTCATGAGAAGTACAATGTTTCTTCCCTCTGGTTTCACTTCTTTATTCTTAATCGGCAGCAACATGTGAGTTCTCCCATTCCTATCCAGGGTGTATGTGTTCTTTCTCCCATCATGAATCACATTCATGTCATATTTCGATGGTCTACCCAACAATAGATGACAAACATCCATGGGAATAACATCACATAGTATTTCATCCTTATATCCTCCTATTTTAAATTCAGCTAAACATTGTTTAGTGACATTTACCTGATGTACTTTTTGTAGCCACAAAACTCTGTATGCGCTTGGATGTTCAATAGTCTCCAGCTCCAGCTTTTCTACCATATTTGTAGATACGAGATTGTTTGTGCTACCACTGTCTGTGATGACTTTGCATACCCTATCTTTGGTCTTGCAAGCAGTCTGAATTTTTTTTTTGCTTTTGACTGGGTGTTTTGCCTCTTTCTCTAGCTTCAAGAGAACTTTCCTCATCATCAGTGACCTTCCACCCTCAACATATTCTGCCTCAACATTCCATCCTTGTGCTTTGGCAATGTGAGTTTCACCTCCTTCTTTCTTTCTATCTGGACATTCATAGGATTTATGTCCATTTTTTCCATAGGTAGAGAAATTTATTTCTCCACCTCTGCCTCTTCCACTTCCTCTGGTTCGAGGAAAAGTATTTCTATCAGCATATTTTCCTCTCTATGATCTTCCCCGTCTCTCAATTTTAGTTTGAGGTTTCTTCCACTCTTCTTTAGGTTTCTGAGTTCTATCTTGGGCAATTGTTTTGCCTTGGGCTTGAATTTTGCCTCGGCCTCTTTGACCTTGCTTTCAGCTCATCTTCTCTTCAGCATTCAGAGCCATTTGATAAGCATCCTCCACATTCTGAAGGCTCATCATGCTAATCTCATCTTGGATGTCATATCTCAGACCATTCATGTACCTAGCAACCTTTTCATCATCACTTTCCCAATGACCTGCCCTGATGTTGATATTGTAGAATTCTTCAGTGTACTCTTTCACTGTCATCAACTTCTGTCTCAAGTTATGCATTCTTCGAAACAAAGTAATCTGATAATCCTCGAGTATGAATTTGGCTTTCATCTTTGCAACCATTCTATCCCAAATTTTGATTTTCTACTTGCCTTTGCAGTGTTTGTCAGCCTGTAGTTCATCCCACCATAATGCTGCATGCCCTTTAAGTCTTGTGACAGTGTGCTTGACCTTCTTGTCTTCCTCGACATCCTCATAGTCAAAATATTTATCCAGAGTTCTAATCTAGTCTAGAAGTCATTCAACATCCAGGTTCCCCTCATACATGGGAATATTCACTTTTTCTCTAACACCTATCCTTGCAACAGCCCTGAATAGGCGTTCATCTACAACATCCTCAACCACTACTTCTTCTCCTTCATGTCTAGCTTCATTTTCACCTTCAACCTCACTGATATATCCAACGTCGATTGTGCATCTCTGTGCTATCTCCATGGCATCAAGCCTGGCACATAGTTTGTGCATTTCCCTTTCCACTGCTAGATCAGGCATTGGCATGGGTCTATCTCTTCTTCTCGGTGGCATGGCTGAGAAATTTCTCTTTTCTCTACTATAGAAAGAAAATAAATTATTCTGTTCTCTGATACCACTTGATGCAGATCCCTCTGCCCTCGGGCCAAGATCCACTCAGGATCTTCACTACAACCACACCGAGGGTTAACCAACCCCTTTGTTTAAGCCACTAAGGACTTCGTATTTCGGGGGTTCATGATCCCTAATGTCGAGCTCCTTTACTCTTCCACTTGTCGAAACCTGAAATGCCGATACGCCAAAATCTCTAACCATGTTCTGCTCCTGTATCAGGTTTTTCACCTTTTCGGGGTTTCGGACTTCGTGATTTTGTGAATCCTGTTATCAAGGTTTTTGACCTTTCCACCTTCCGAAACCCGAAATGTCGATATTCCCGAAAAGATTGGCCATGTCCTCCTACACAGTTGTATCGTGTTTCATGATTTCGAGAGTTCCGAAACAAGGAATCTCGACCTCTTGTCTTCACAACTACCGAAATGATGAAACTTGAAACGTTCAACAAAAGGATGGATTCTATCGAAACTTTTTTCCCTTTTCAGAGTTTCAGACTTCGCGAGTTCGCGAGTCCTGATGTAAATCTTTTAGTGCCCTAACCTCCACAAACCCCAAAACTCCAAAATGATATCTTTAATGGGATCAACGGCTATAAGCCCCCCTTTGATCCAATGGCCCACGTGATTTTAGACTTTCAGGTACCGGGAGTCCAAGACTCTCGATCCCAAGACAATGTCCTCTTGGGTTCCTGAACCTTGAAATAACGAATTGTCAAAACATCCCTTCACACTATTTCACATTTCGCAACTTTGAGGGTTCTCATGTCAAGAGCCTAAATTCTTGTCAACGGGAATGCTAAAATCCTGATTCCCAAAATGTCGAAATACCACTTCACAATATCTCGTATCTTGCAACTTCAAAATTCTATGTGCAAGGGCCCAAGCTCCTTGTCCTCAAGACTTTAGGTATTCCGAATCTTGATTTTCTGAAATCCTCAAATGCCGACAAATATCCTGCCGCAACATCGGATTTCGGGCTTTCCTCCTCTCTATGTCCTGATCACTCATTCTCAGGACATACAAAATCCTGAATTCTGAAGTTCTGATATTCCGACCTCATCACCCCTTCTATTTGTACACGAAAACTCTTTTTTCATTTCATGGATTTGACCAACCAAAGGTTTCACCAACACTTCGGATTTATGATCCCTGAAATTCCAGAATGATCTTGACCCTCAAATGATCGAAATCAATGATCCATGTTGAATCCTGCCTTTCGAAGGTGGATCTATCCAACGCTTAACTTCCCCTACAACTTCCATGGATCATACGATCCTCACTATTTCAGGAGTTCTCCTCATAGAATTCTGACCGTTCAGTTCCCTCCTCAAGAACTTCTATGAAATGAACTAATGTCCCCTTGTCATGACCTTCCTTTTGCAAAGCAATTTCATTTCGCCTCCCTTTGAATAATTCAAAGGCACTACCCCTTATGAGATTCTCTAACAACTTCAAATCACCAAAGAACTCCTGCATGCACTCCTTGCGACAATCCTTCAATTACTTCTGGGTATTTGAACTCACGACTCTATGCACTTTCTATACAACAACAATCCTTCAATGTCTCAACCTTAGTTAACAATCTTCTTAGGATTCAACTAGTCTGTGCACACCTTGCATGACCCTTATGCTCCACTTGCACTTCTATTGAAATGAGAACAATGGTATCCCTCTTGAGTTTTCAGAGATGAGCTTTGAACCTTCGTCAACGCACACCTTGTGGACATTTCACTGCAATAATTGCAGGAAATTCTGACTCGGGATGAGAAACAATAGAAACCCATTTCCTCTCACTCAGACTTCGAACACTTAAGATGAAATCATACATACATAGCATAACAAAAAATGCATGACAGAGAGAATAAAACAACCATAAGCAGATCAATTAGCATGTATACACAGAAAGCATCATAATAGCATGAATTTGAATCAAAGCTTCATATATTAATTCATAACTTTTGTACACGGGTTCTCCTCTACAACTCTCATGCTACAACTCTCTTCTTCTCTATGCTAATGTACTTAATTGATCTAATTCTGAATGATACAAAGATACAGAGACGAGGGTGTCTATAGTCGTTTTCCCTCCTATTCTTCTAAACTGTCTAATCTCTAATTCAAACCTACCTACTTTCATTAACTATGCATAAATGCCTCTACGTTCTTCAGATGAGAGTGAATCGCTCATGATCTATTTAGAATACGCAAGTATTCTTTCTTTTAACCATTACATTAATTCTTCAAAAAAATTTCCAAAACGTGTAAAATGTATATTTCACTTTCTAGCTGTCTTCTGCCTTCAGGCTTGCTTGTTGTTGGCTGCTTGCGATGTTCCTGCATCATACTCCCTTGCCTGAAATTTTTTTCATGAACTCATGTTCATGAGCTCTTGC
Organism: Picea engelmannii; assembly: GCA_009831015.1. NCBI lineage: Eukaryota > Viridiplantae > Streptophyta > Pinopsida > Pinales > Pinaceae > Picea > Picea engelmannii. The sequence continues at coordinate 69,551 of ML803653.1, forward strand.
ACGGTCCTTCCATGCTTCTGAATTTCTACTTCATCTTCCCAACTGGCATCTTCAACTGGATGTCCCTTCCATTTGACCAAGTATTCAAAATACTCTTTCCTCCTAGTCTTCTTGTTGATTCTCTTGTCAAGTATACTTTCCATATGTGGATTAGGAGCTATAGGCATTTGTTTGGTCCACTAAAATTTTTTCTGTTCATTCTCTGCCCCTGCTTCTTCATCTTTGTAAGGGTACAAATATGATATGTTTAATATCGATGAAATTTCGACCCGATTGGGTAATTCAATCTGATATGCATTTGCCCCAAATTTCTTCATGACTCTACATGGTCCAATCTTTTTCGTTTTCAGTTTGTTATATGTTCCCCTTGGGAACCTCTCCTTCTTCAAATGTGTAATAAATAGATCACCAACTTCAAACTGAAGTTCTCACCTATGTTGATCTGCTCTGTGTTTATACTCTTGACCCGAATTTCGCAAACGTTCCCTCACTTGTCTATGAAGTTCCTTCATTGCCTCTACAAAATCCTCCGCACTAGCACTTCTGAATTTAGTTTGTTTTGAATATTTCAATTCAGACACTCCCCTGGGTTTCATTCCATAAACTATCTGAAATGGACTCTGCCCTTTTCTTATGTTGATTGAATCATTGTAAGCAAATTCTGCCTGTGGTAGAATCTGATCCCACTAACTGTGGTGTTCAGTCACTAGGCTCCAGAGTAAATATTCCAAGCTTCTGTTCAAAACTTTTGTTTGCCCATCAGTCTGAGGATTATAAGATGAGATAAATGAAAAAATTGTCCCCTGCTTCTTCCATAAAGTCCTTCAAAAATGTTCCATGAACTTGGTGTCTCAATCAGAAACAATACTCCTTGGTAAGCCGTGAAGTCTAATGGCTTCTTTGAAAAATAGGTTCGTAATATGTGTTGCGTCGTTGGTTTTCTTAAATGGTATAAAATGTGCCATCTTTGAAAATCTGTCTACCACCACAAAGATTGAATCAAATCCTCTTTGTTCTCTTGGCAGCCCCAATATAAAATCCATGCTCACTACATCCCACGGCCTCTCTGGTATGGGTAATGGCTGGTATAACCCTATGTTTTTCCTTTTTCCTTTTGTGTGCTGACAAATTCTACATCCGTCCAGAAATATTTTGACATCCATCCTCATCCTTGGAAAAAAACATGAGCAACTTAATTTCGAGAATGTTTTTTCCTGACCGAAATGTCCTGCCAATCCTCCACTCTGTTTTTCTTTCAACAGATTCTCCCTCATGGAGCATATTGGAATACATAATTGATTACCCCTGAATAATAATCCATCTTAGATCACATATTCGGTCCATTAACTTCTGTCCCTAAGAACTGGATTCTTAGATGCCTCATACACCTCTTTGAAATCTGGGTCATATCTGTATATGTCCTTGAGGTTATCAAAACCCAACGTTTTGACTCTGAACTCCTACATAAGAAAAAATTTCCTGCTCAAAGCATGAACAACTTTGTTAGCAGTTCTAGAAATATGTTTAATTACAAAAGTAAAATTATGCATATATTCAACCCATTTACCATGTCTTTGGTTCAACTTCTCTTGTTGAGTCATGAATTGTAAAGCATGATTATCGTTGTACAAAACAAACTCTTTAGGGACCAAATAATGTCTCCATTTCTTCAGCGCTTGTATGACTGCATAAAATTCTTTGTCATATGTTGAATATTTAATCTTTTCTTAATTCAATTTTTCACTGAAGTATGTGACCGAACTGACGTCCTGGCTCAAGACTGCTCCAATTGCAAACCCGCTTGCATCACATTTGACCTGCAGTGTCTTACTGAAATCTGGCAACACCAAAATTGGTTGTTCAGTAATATTCTTTTTCAACAGAATGAAACTTTTCTGTACTTATTCTGTCCAGTGAAAAGACTTATGTCTTTTCTTCACCGTGTCCAACATCGGTGCACTAATTCCGCCGAAATTTCTGTTAAATTCCCTGTAGAAACTAGCCAATCCATGGAAGCTTCGAACCTCAAATACAGTCTTCAGTAATGGCCAATTCTTAATTGCTTCTACCTTATCTGGATCCATTTTCATCTCATTTGTAGAGATAACAAAACCCAAATAAATGAGTTTTGTCCTCATAAATGTTGATTTCTTCATATTTATCAACAACCTCTCTTCTTGTAATATCCCCATCACTATAGCTAAATGCTTTAAATGCTCTGCTTCAGTTTTGATGAAAATCAATATATCATCAAGATATACAATGACAAATTTTCCTATGAAATCCTTCAGGACTTCATTCATCAATCTCATGAAAGTACTGGGAACATTTGTTAAACCAAATGGCATAACAAGCCATTCATACAACCCCTCATTCAATCTTGAATGTCGTCTTCCAATCATCACCTTCTCTCATACGAATTTGATGATATCCTCTTTTCAAATCAATCTTTGAAAAAAAAATTGTCCCACTCAAGCAATCCATAAAATCATCCATCCTTGGCAAAGGAAATCTATATCTGATGGTAATCTTGTTGATTTCCCTCGATTTTGTGCACATCCTCCAGTCTCCATCTTTCTTTGGGCTGAGCATGGTTGGAACAATGCATGGACTCAAGCTCTCTCTAATCAATCCTTCATCCATTAAATCCTGGACTTGTCTTTTGACTTCTTCATTCTCCTGCGGCGTCAATCTGTATGCTGGTTTGTTCGATAAGCTGGCTCCAGGTATAAGATCGATGTGATGACTTATACTTCTAATCGGTGGAAATGAACAAGGTAGTTTGTCAACTACTATATCAGAAAACTCTTCCAACAACTTATCGATTTCCTCTAGTAAATCATCCACTGATGTACTAGTTAAAACAACTCTAGTTTTCCTAACCACAATAAATTGTGTATCTTCCTTCTTCTTAACCTCCTTAAGAAGTTTCTTCCCACTCATGAGAAGTACAGTGTTTCTCACCTCTGGTTTCAATTATTTATCCTTAATCGCCAACAACATGTGAGTTCTCCCATTCTTCTCCATGGTGTATGTGTTATTTCTTCCATCATGAATCACATTCATGTCATATTGCCATGGTCTACCCAACAATAGATGACAAACATCCATGGGAATAACATCACATAGTATTTCATCCTTATATCCTCCTATTTTAAATTCAACTAAACATTGTTTAGTGACATTTACCTAATGTCCTTTTTGTAGCCAGGAAACTCTGTATGGGCTTGGATGTTCAATAGTCTC
>ML803653.1:111283-122203 GCA_009831015.1 Picea engelmannii
AGGCTAGTTGAATCCTTAGAAGATTGTGAACTAAGATTGAGAGATTAAAGGACTGTTGTTGTAGAGAAAGTGCACAGATCGTGAGTTCAAATACCCAGAAGTAATTGAAGGATTGTTGCAAGGAGTGTGTGCAGGAGTTATTTAGTTATTTGAAGTTGTCAGAGAATCTCAGAAGGGGTAGTGCCTTTGAAGTATTCAAAGGGAGGTGAAGTGAAATTTCTTTGCAAAAGGAAGGTCACGATGAGGGGACATTAGTTAATTTCGCAGAAGTTCTTGAGGAGGGAACTGAACGGTCGGAATTCTCCGAGGAGAACTCCCGAAATAGAGAGGACCGTAGGATCCAAGGAAGTTGTAGGGGAAGTTAAGCGTTGGATAGATCGACCTTCGAAAGGCAGGATTCAACGTGGATTATTGATTTCGATCATTTGACCGTCGAGATCATTTCGGCATTTCGGGGATCATAAATCTGAAGTGTGGGCGAAACCTTTGGTTGGTCAAATCCCCAAAACGCAAAAAGAGTTTTTGTGTACAAAGACAAGCAGTGACGAGGTCAGAATCTCAAAAATTTAGAATTCGGGATTTCGGAAGCCCTGAGGACGAGTGATCGGGACACAGGGAGGAGGAAAGCTCGAAATCCAAAGTCACGGCAGGATATTTGTCAGCATTTCAGGATTTTGGAAAATCAAGATTTGGAATACCGGAAGTCTTGAGGACAAGTAGCTTGGGCCCTTGCACTCAGAATTTTGAAGTTCTGAGATTCAGGATATCGTGAAGTGTTATTTCGACATTTCGGGAATCGATATTTTGGCATTCCCATTGACAAGAATTTGGTCTCTTCACATGAGAACCCTCAAAGTTGTGAAATGCGAAATAGTGTGAAGGAACATTTCAACAATTTAGTATTTCAGGGTTCAGGAACCCGAGAGGACAGTGTTCTAGGATCGAGAGACTTGGAATCCCTCTACCCAAAAGTCCAAAATCACGTGGGTCGTTGGATCAAAGGGAGGCTTATAGCTGTTGATCCCATTGGAGATATCATTTCAGAGTTTCAGGGTTTGTGGAGGTTAGGGCACAAGAAGATTTACATCAGGACTCACAAACCCGCAAAGTCCAAAACTCTGGAAAGGGGAAAAAGTTCCAATAGAAGCAATCCTTTTGCTGAACGTTTCGGGTTTCGGCATTTCAGTAGTTGTCAAGACAAGTGGTCGGGATTCCTTGTTTCGAAACTTTCGATGTCGTGAAACGCGATATAGCTGTGTAGGAGGATGCGGCCAAGCATTTCGAGAATATAGGCATTTCGGGTTTCAGAAGGTGGAAAGGTCAAGAACCTTGATAAAAAGTTTCATGAAATCGTGAAGTCTGAAACCCCAAAAAGGCAGAAAACCCGATACAGGAGAAGAACATGGTCAGATATTTTGGTGTATCGGCATTTCATGTTTCGGCAAGTGGAAGAGTCAAGGAGCTCGACATTAGGGATCAAAAACCCCTGAAATACAAAGTCCTTAGTGGCTTAAATGAAGGGGTTGGTTAACCCTTGACGTGGTTGTAGTGAATATCTTGAGCGATTCTCGACCCGAAGGTAGGGGGATCTGCATCAAGTGGTATCAGAGCAAAAAATAATTTATTTTCTTTCTATAGTAGAGAAAAGATAAATTTTTCAGCCATGCCACCGAGAAGAAGAGATAGACCCATGCCAATGCCTAATCCAGCAGTGGAAAGGGAAATGCGCGAACTATGTGCTAGGCTTGATGCCTTGGAGACAGCACAGAGGCATACAGTCAACGCTGGAGATATCAACGAGGGTGAAAGTGAAAATTAAGTTGGACATGAAGGAGAGGAAGTAGCAGTCAAGGATGCTACAGATGAACACCTATTCAAGGTTGTTGCAAGGATAGGTGCCAAAGAAAAAATGGAGATTCCCATGTATGAGGGGAACCTAGATGTTGAAGAACTTCTAGACCGGATTAGAGGTATGGATAAATATTTTGACTATGAGTATGTCGAGGAAGACAAGAAGGTCAAGCACACTGTCACAAGACTTAAAGGGCATGCATCATTATGGTGGGATGAACTGCAGGCTGACAAACACTGCAAAGGCAAGCAGAAAATCAAAAGTTGGGATAGAATGGTTGCAAAGATGAAAGCCAAATTCATACCCAAGGATTATCAGATTACTCTGTTTCAAAGAATACAAAACTTGAGACAGAATTTGATGACAGTGAAAGAGTACAATGAAGAATTCTACAAGATCAACATCAGGGTAGGTCATCGGGAAAGTGATGATGAAAAGGTTGCCAGGGACATGAATGGTCTGAGATATGACATCAAAGATGAGATGAGCATGATGAGCCTTCGAAATGTGGAGGATGATTATTAGATGGATTTAAAATCTAAAGAGAAGCCGAGCCGAAAGCAAGGTCAGAGAGGCCAAGGCAAAAGTCAAGCCCAAGCAAAACGATTGCCCAAGACAGAACTTAGAAATATAAAGAAGAGTGGAAGAAACCTCAAACTCAAACTGAGAGAGGGGGAAGCTCACAAAGAGGACAATATGCTGATGGAAATACTTTTCCTCGAACTAGAGGAAGAGGAAGAGGCAAAGGTGGATAAATAAAATTCTTAACCTGTGGTAAAAATGGACATAAATCCTATGAATTTCCATATAGAAAGAAAGAAGGAGGTGAAACTCACATTGCCCAAGAACAAGGACAGAATGTTGAGGTAGAAGATGTTGAGGGAGGAAGATCATTGATGATGAGGAAAGTTCTCTTGAAGCCAAAGAAAGAGGCATAATACCCAGTCCAAAGGAATAAACTTTTTCAGACTGCTTGCAAGACAAAAGACAGGGTATGAAAAGTCATCATGGATAGTGGTAGCACAAATAATCCCGTATCTACAGAGATGGTAGAAAAGCTGGAGCTAGAGACTATTGAACATCCAAGCCCATACAGAGTTTCCTGGCTACAAAAAGGACATTAGGTAAATGTCACTAAACAATGTTTAGTTGAATTTAAAATAGGAGGATATAAGGATGAAATACTATGTGATGTTATTCCCATGGATGTTTGTCATCTATTGTTGGGTATACCATGGAAATATGACATGAATGTGATTCATGATGGAAGAAAGAACACATACACCATGGAGAAGAATGGGAGAACTCACATGTTGTTGGCGATTAAGGATAAATAATTGAAACCAGAGGTGAGCAACATTGTACTTCTCATGAGTGGGAAGAAACTTCTTAAGGAGGTTAAGAAGAAGGAAGATACACAATTTATTGTGGTTAGGAAAACTAGAGTTGTTTTAACTAGTACAACATTGGATGATTTACTAGAGGAAATCCATAAGTTGTTGGAAGAGTTTTCTGATATAGTAGTTGACAAACTACCTTGTTCGTTTCCACCGATTAGAAGTATAAGTCATCACATCAATCTTATACCTGGAGCCATCTTATCGAACAAACCAGCATACAGATTGATGTCGCAGGAGAATGAAGAAGTCAAAAGACAAGTCCAGGATTTAATGGAAAAAATATTGATTAGAGAGAGCTTGAGTCCGTGCGTTATTCCAACCGTGCTCAGCCCAAAGAAAGATGGAGGCTGGAGGATGTGCACAAAATTGAGGGAAATCAACAAGATTACCATCAGATATAGATTTATTTGCCAAGGATGGATGATTTTATGGATTGCTTGAGTGGGACAATTTTTTTTTCAAAGATTGATTTGAAAAGAGGATATCATCAAATTCGTATGAGAGAAGGTGATGAATGGAAGACGACATTCAATATTGAATGAGGGGTTGTATGAATGGCTTGTTATTCCATTTGGTTTAACAAATGTGCCCAGTACTTTCATGAGATTGATGAATGAAGTCCTGAAGAATTTCATAGGAAAATTCTTCATTGTATATCTTGATGATATATTGATTTTCATCAAAACTGAAGCAGAGCATTTAAAGCATTTAGCTACAGTGATGGGGATATTACAGGAAGAGAAGTTGTTGATAAATATGAAGAAATCAACATTTATGAGGACAAAACTCATTTATTTGGGTTTTGTTATCTTTGCAAATGAGATGAAAATGGCTCCGGATAAGGTAGAAGCGATTAAGAATTGGCCATTACTGAACACTGTATTTGAGGTTCGAAGCTTCCATGGATTGGCTAGTTTCTACAGGGAATTTAACAGAAATTTCAGTGGAATTAGTGCACCGATGTTGGACACGGTGAAGAAAAGACATAAGTCTTTTCACTGGACAGAATAAGTACAGAAAAGTTTCAATCTATTGAAAAAGAAGATTACTGAACAACCAATTTTGGTGTTGCTAGATTTCAGTAAGACACTTCAGGTCAAATGTGTTGCAAGTGGGTTTGCAATTGGAGCAGTCTTGAGACAGGACGTCAGTTCGGTCACATACTTCAATGAAAAATTGAATGAAGAAAAGATTAAATATTCAACATATGACAAAGAATTTTATGCAATCATACAAGCGCTGAAGAAATGGAGACATTATTTGGTCCCTAAAGAGTTTGTTTTGTACAACGATAATCATGCTTTACAATTCATGACTCAACAGGAGAAGTTGAACCAAAGACATGGTAAATGGGTTGAATATATGCATAATTTTACTTTTGTAATTAAACATATTTCTAGAACTGATAACAAAGTTGTTCATGCTTTGAGCAGGAAATGTTTTCTTATGCAGGAGTTCAGAGTCAAAACGTTGGGTTTTGATAACCTCAAGGACATATACAGATATGACCCATATTTCAAAGAGGTGTATGAGGCATCTGAGAATCCAGTTCTCAGGGACAGAAGTTAATGGATCGAATATATGATCTAAGATGGATTATTATTCAGGGGCAATCAATTATGTATTCCAAAATGCTCCATAAGGGAGAATCTGTTGAAAGAAAAACAGAGTGGAGGATTGGCAGGACATTTCGGTCATGACAAAACATTCTCGAAATTAAGTTGCTCATGTTTTTTTCCAAGGATGAGGATGGATGTCAAAATATTTGTGGACAGATGTAGAATTTGTCAGCACACAAAAGGAAAAAGGAAAAACATAGGGTTATACCAGCCATTACCCATACCAGAGAGGCTGTGGGATGTAGTGAGCATGGATTTTATATTGGGGCTGCCAAGAGCCCAAAGAGGATTTGATTCAATCTTTGTGGTGGCAGACAGATTTTCAAAGATGGCACATTTTATACCATTTAAGAAAACCAACGATGCAACACATATTGCGAACCTGTTTTTCAAAGAAGCCATTAGACTTCACGGCTTACCAAGGAGTATTGTTTCTGATTGAGACACCAAGTTCATGGAACATTTTTGAAGGACTTTATGGAAGAAGCAGGGGACAAGTTTTTCATTTAGCTCAGCTTATCATCCTCAGACTGATGGGCAAACAAAAGTTGTGAATAGAATCTTGGAATATTTACTTTGGAGCCTAGTGACTGAACACCACAGTCAGTGGGATCACATTCTACCACAGAAGGAATTTGCTTACAATGATTCAATCAACATAAGCAAAGGGTAGAGTCCATTTTAGATAGTTTATGGAATGAAATCCAAGGGAGTGTCTGAATTGAAATATTCAAAACAAACTAAATTCAAAAGTGCTAGTGCGTAGGATTTTGTAGAGGAAATGAAGGAACTTCATAGCCAAGTGAGGGAACGTTTGCGAAATTCGGGTCAAGAGTATAAACACAGAGCAGATCAACACAAGTGAGAACTTCAGTTTGAAGTTGGTGATCTAGTTTTTACACATTTGAAGAAGGAGAGGTTCCCAAGGGGAACATATAACAAACTGAAAATGAAAAAGATTGGACCATGCAAAGTCATGAAGAAATTTGGGGCAAATGCATATCAGATCGAATTAGCCAATCGGGTCGAAATTTCATCGATATTAAACATATCATATTTGTACCCTTACAAAGCTGAAGAAGCAGGGGCAGAGAATGAATAGAAAAAAGTTCAGTGGACCAAACAAATTCCTATAGCTCCTAATCCACATATGGAAAGTATACTTGACAAGAGAATCAACAAGAAGACCAGGAGGAAAGAGTATTTTGAATACTTGGTCAAATGGAAGGGACATCCAGTTGAAGATGCCAGTTAGGAAGATGAAGTAGAAATTTAGAAGCATGGATGGACCGTGCAAGAGCTCATGAACAGAAGTTCATGAAAAAAATTTCAAGCAAGGGAGTATGATGCAGGAGCATCGCAAGCAGCCAACAACAAGCAAGCCTGAAGGCAGAAGACAGCTAGAAAGTGAAATATACATTTTACACGTTTTGGAAATTTTTTTGAAGCATTAATGTAATGGTTAAAAGAAAGAATACTTGCATATTCTAAATAGATCATGAGCAATTCACTCTCATCTGAAGAACGTAGAGGCATTTATGCATAGTTAATGAAAGTAGGTAGGTTTGAATTAGAGATTAGACAGTTTAGAAGAATAGGAGGGTAAACGACTATAGACACCCTCATCTTTGTATCTTTGTATCATTCAGAATTAGATCAATTAAGTACATTAGCATAGAGAAGAAGAGAGTTGTAGCATGAGAGTTGTAGAGGAGAACCCGTGTACAAAAGTTATGAATTAATATATGAAGCTTTGATTCAAATTCATGCTATTATGATGCTTTCTGTGTATACATGCTAATTGATCTGCTTATGGTTGTTTTATTCTCTCTGTCATGCATTTTTTGTTATGCTATGTATGTATGATTTCATCTTAAGTGTTCGAAGTCTGAGTGAGAGGAAATGGGTTTCTATTGTTTCTCATCCCGAGTCAGAATTTCCTGCAATTATTGCAGTGAAATGTCCACAAGGTGTGCGTTGACGAAGGTTCAAAGCTCATCTCTGAAAACTCAAGAGGGATACCATTGTTCTCATTTCAATAGAAGTGCAAGTGGAGCATAAGGGTCATGCAAGGTGTGCACAGACTAGTTGAATCCTAAGAAGATTGTTAACTAAGGTTGAGACATTGAAGGATTGTTGTTGTATAGAAAGTGCATAGAGTCGTGAGTTCAAATACCCAGAAGTAATTGAAGGATTGTCGCAAGGAGTGCATGCAGGAGTTCTTTGGTGATTTGAAGTTGTTAGAGAATCTCATAAGGGGTAGTGCCTTTGAATTATTCAAAGGGAGGCGAAATGAAATTGCTTTGCAAAAGGAAGGTCATGACAAGGGGACATTAGTTCATTTCATAGAAGTTCTTGAGGAGGGAACTGAACGGTCAGAATTCTATGAGGAGAACTCCTGAAATAGTGAGGATCGTATGATCCATGGAAGTTGTAGGGGAAGTTAAGCGTTGGATAGATCCACCTTCGAAAGGCAGGATTCAACATGGATCATTGATTTCGATCATTTGAGGGTCAAGATCATTCTGGAATTTCAGGGATCATAAATCCGAAGTGTTGGTGAAACCTTTGGTTGGTCAAATCCATGAAATGAAAAAAGAGTTTTCGTGTACAAATAGAAGGGGTGATGAGGTCGGAATATCAGAACTTCAGAATTCAGGATTTTGTATGTCCTGAGAATGAGTGATCAGGACATAGAGAGGAGGAAAGCCCGAAATCCGATGTTGCGGCAGGATATTTGTCGGCATTTGAGGATTTCAGAAAATCAAGATTCGGAATACCTAAAGTCTTGAGGACAAGGAGCTTGGGCCCTTGCACATAGAATTTTGAAGTTGCAAGATACGAGATATTGTGAAGTGGTATTTCGACATTTTGGGAATCAGGATTTTAGCATTCCCGTTGACAAGAATTTAGGCTCTTGACATGAGAACCCTCAAAGTTGCGAAATGTGAAATAGTGTGAAGGGATGTTTTGACAATTCGTTATTTCAAGGTTCAGGAACCCAAGAGGACATTGTCTTGGGATCGAGAGTCTTGGACTCCCGGTACCTGAAAGTCTAAAATCACGTGGGCCATTGGATCAAAGGGGGGCTTATAGCCGTTGATCCCATTAAAGATATCATTTTGGAGTTTTGGGGTTTGTGGAGGTTAGGGCACTAAAAGATTTACATCAGGACTCGCGAACTCGCGAAGTCTGAAACTCTGAAAAGGGAAAAAAGTTTCGATAGAATCCATCCTTTTGTTGAACGTTTCAAGTTTCATCATTTCGGTAGTTGTGAAGACAAGAGGTCGAGATTCCTTGTTTCGGAACTCTCGAAATCATGAAACACGATACAACTGTGTAGGAGGACATGGCCAATCTTTTCGGGAATATCGACATTTCGGGTTTCGGAAGGTGGAAAGGTCAAAAACCTTGATAACAGGATTCACAAAATCACGAAGTCCGAAACCCCGAAAAGGTGAAAAACCTGATACAGGAGCAGAACATGGTTAGAGATTTTGGCGTATCGGCATTTCAGGTTTCGACAAGTGGAAGAGTAAAGGAGCTCGACATTAGGGATCATGAACCCCCGAAATACGAAGTCCTTAGTGGCTTAAACAAAGGGGTTGGTTAACCCTCGGTGTGGTTGTAGTGAAGATCCTGAGTGGATCTTGGCCCGAGGGCAGAGGGATCTGCATCAAGTGGTATCAGAGAACAGAATAATTTATTTTCTTTCTATAGTAGAGAAAAGAGAAATTTCTCAGCCATGCCACCGAGAAGAAGAGATAGACCCATGCCAATGCCTGATCTAGCAGTGGAAAGGGAAATGCACAAACTATGTGCCAGGCTTGATGCCATGGAGATAGCACAGAGATGCACAATCGACGTTGGATATATCAGTGAGGTTGAAGGTGAAAATGAAGCTAGACATGAAGGAGAAGAAGTAGTGGTTGAGGATGTTGTAGATGAACGCCTATTCAGGGCTGTTGCAAGGATAGGTGTTAGAGAAAAAGTGAATATTCCCATGTATGAGGGGAACCTGGATGTTGAATGACTTCTAGACTAGATTAGAACTCTGGATAAATATTTTGACTATGAGGATGTCGAGGAAGACAAGAAGGTCAAGCACACTGTCACAAGACTTAAAGGGCATGCAGCATTATGGTGGGATGAACTACAGGCTGACAAACACTGCAAAGGCAAGTAGAAAATCAAAATTTGGGATAGAATGGTTGCAAAGATGAAAGCCAAATTCATACTCGAGGATTATCAGATTACTTTGTTTCGAAGAATGCATAACTTGAGACAGAAGTTGATGACAGTGAAAGAGTACACTGAAGAATTCTACAATATCAACATCAGGGCAGGTCATTGGGAAAGTGATGATGAAAAGGTTGCTAGGTACATGAATGGTCTGAGATATGACATCCAAGATGAGATTAGCATGATGAGCCTTCAGAATGTGGAGGATGCTTATCAAATGGCTCTGAATGCTGAAGAGAAGATGAGCTGAAAGCAAGGTCAAAGAGGCCGAGGCAAAATTCAAGCCCAAGGCAAAACAATTGCCCAAGATAGAACTCAGAAACCTAAAGAAGAGTGGAAGAAACCTCAAACTAAAATTGAGAGACGGGGAAGATCATAGAGAGGAAAATATGCTGATAGAAATACTTTTCCTCGAACCAGAGGAAGTGGAAGAGGCAGAGGTGGAGAAATAAATTTCTCTACCTATGGAAAAAATGGACATAAATCCTATGAATGTCCAGATAGAAAGAAAGAAGGAGGTGAAACTCACATTGCCAAAGCACAAGGATGGAATGTTGAGGCAGAATATGTTGAGGGTGGAAGGTCACTGATGATGAGGAAAGTTCTCTTGAAGCTAGAGAAAGAGGCAAAACACCCAGTCAAAAGCAAAAAAAAAATTCAGACTGCTTGCAAGACCAAAGATAGGGTATGCAAAGTCATCACAGACAGTGGTAGCACAAACAATCTCGTATCTACAAATATGGTAGAAAAGCTGGAGCTGGAGACTATTGAACATCCAAGCGCATACAGAGTTTTGTGGCTACAAAAAGTACATCAGGTAAATGTCACTAAACAATGTTTAGCTGAATTTAAAATAGGAGGATATAAGGATGAAATACTATGTGATGTTATTCCCATGGATGTTTGTCATCTATTGTTGGGTAGACCATCGAAATATGACATGAATGTGATTCATGATGGGAGAAAGAACACATACACCCTGGATAGGAATGGGAGAACTCACATGTTGCTGCCGATTAAGAATAAAGAAGTGAAACCAGAGGGAAGAAACATTGTACTTCTCATGAGTGGGAAGGAACTTCTTAAGGAGGTTAAGAAGAAGGAAGACACACAATTTATTATAGTCAGGAAACCTAGAATTGTTTTAACTAGTACAAGAGTGGATGATTTACCAGAGGAAATCTAGAATTTGCTGGAAGAGTTTTCTGATATAGTAGTGGACAAACTACCTTGTTCATTGCCACCGATTAGAGGTATAAGTCATCACATCGATCTTATACTTGGAGCCAGTTTACCAAACAAAGTAGCATACAGATTGACAACACAAGAGAATGAAGAAGTAAAAGACAAGTCCAGGATTTAATGGATAAAGGATTGATTAGAGAGAGCTTGAATCCATGTGATGTTCCAACCGTGCTCAGCCCAAAGAAAGATGGAGGCTGGAGGATGTGCATAGACTCGAGGGAAATCAACAATATTACCATCAAATATAGATTTCCTTTGCTAAGGATGGATGATTTGATGGATTGCTTGAGTGGGGCAATTTTTTTTTCAAAAACTGATTTGAAAATCAGATATCATCAATTTGTATGAGAGAAGTTGATGAATGGAAGACGACATTCAAGACGAGTGAGGGGATGTATGAATGGCTTGTTATGCCATTTGGTTTAACAAATGCATCCAGTACTTTCATGAGATTGATGAATGAAGTCCTGAAGGATTTCATAGGAAAATTCATCATTGTATATCTTGATGATATATTGATTTTCAGCAAAACTGAAGTAGAGCATTTAAAGCATTTAGCTAA
>ML803653.1:125468-145850 GCA_009831015.1 Picea engelmannii
TAAAGGATGAAAGTATAAATAAGATAGCAATGGTCTCTTGTAGATCATCCTTTTTGTGGATCAATGGAGAGCTTCTTGTGGGAATATATTTTGGAGTATTGATGGAGAGCTTCTTGTGAGAGATTCTCGAGCATTTTTGGTGTGGAACACTTGAGGATATTGAAGATATGTAGGTGAATGAGGTAACCAAGGATATATAAGCCGAAATTCTGAGGAAAGTGAAGAAAAGAAGGCCGAAATGCAAGGAAGGATAAATTCTTTTGATGGTTATTTCTAAGGTATGTTATTTACAGATCATCTCACCATTTTTGCTATAACTTTTTTTCTATAATGATTCAGATCCTGAAATTGCTATGAAAGTGAGAAAACATATCCAAGTATCTTTTTTTATAAATTCATCTTGTGGGTCTTTGTATTTTTGGTGTTACACTCCGTGGAAAATAGGGTTTTTGGCTAGTCCTGAAACTAGTCAAAATCAGGTGTTTCAAGTAAAAACGTCATAACTTCTTCATAACAGATCCAAATTCAATGAGACAAAATGTGTTGGTTAGGGTACAATATGTAGTAGTATTTGTAACAGTTTAAGATGATTTCATTAAATATTTTTTGCGGGGCATGCTCTACAAGGTCTCTCTCTAAAATAAGCCATAATTCAACAAGGTATGTCATTTTTTCTATAACTCCTTTTCTGAGAGGTTCCAAGTAGTGCCACTTGGAGGAATTTATTAAAACACATGGAAGAAATTTTTTTATCAGTTTGAGATCTTTATTCGGTACAGGTACAAAGTTATGATTATTTCAAGTTAGGGTTGTTGACTAATCCAAAACTAGTCATGGTTGAGACAAGCAGTTGATGAGTTGGCACATACATGAGGTGTATAGTTGATGATGTTGGTGCATATTGATGAGTAATTGTTGATGAGTAGTTGAAACATGATTGGTATATACTTCATCCATGAATGGATTCACTTTTGTATAGTACATGTTGATTACAGGTTGTTTGGCACAGGTTGGTGCATGGTTGATGCTCTTGTTTATGGTACAAATTGATATCTGTTGAGGATTGTTGCCTCATCTTAGTTGGTGCTGAGAATGTAAGATGAGTCTTTCATATAGATCTGGTGCTCTTGTAGAGTTGTACTCTATTAATTTGTTGTTGAAAAACCCCTGGATTGAAGTCCATAATAAAAATAAAAATTGTACATACATCTTGTGTTCCTTGTGGAGATGATTTGTTGATGATATATTGTTGATATATGTTGCTGATATGTATTCACATCTAATTGATTATTAATGGCATCAATGAGTAATGATTAAATGTTGAATTCTAACTAATGAGTTTTGTGTAAGAGGGAAGTTTTGTGAAAAAGATCCCCACACTCATTCACTCCCCCCCTGTAAGTGTGGTAGGTGTGTCCAAAAGAATTTGCTTACAATGATTCAATCAAAAGAAGCACAAGACAGAGTCCATTTCAGATTTTTTATGGAATGCAACCCAGGGGAGTGTATGAATTGAAAGATTCAAAATAGACTGAATTCAGAAGTGCTAGTGCGAAGGATTTTGCAGAGGAAATGAAGGAACTTCACAACCAAGTGAGGGAACGTTTGCAAAATTCAAGTCAAGAGTATAAACGCAGAGCAGATCAACACAAGTGAGAACTTCAGTTTGAATTTGGTGATCTGGTTCTTGCACATCTGAGGAAGGAGAGGTTCCCAAGGGGAACATATAACAAACTAAAAATTAAAAAGATTGGACCATGCATAGTCATGAAGAAATTTGGGGCAAATGCATATGAGATCGAATTACTCGATGGGGTCGGAATTTCACCGATATTATGTTGAAATAATGTAACTGTGAAGAGAATTCTTATTATTATTATTTTATTGGATTAAATCCCCATTGCAGATTAATCATGTAATTATTATTATTATTGTTGTTATTGGATTAATCCCCATTGAGGATTAATCATGTCGGTAATTGTATAAGGAACAAATCCCCTTTTGCGGATTGGTCATCGGACAATTACAAAGGACAGAATAAGAAGTCAGCCCTAGCAGTTATTATGGAAGACCCAGAATTAATTAAAGGTGGGTTTACCTACCCAGAGTGAGAGGTCGGCCCTGCAAGTTGTGACATTTCACACGTGCCAGTCTTATATAAATAAGAGGCTAGCGCCTCACTCCAAACACACAACTCACTTGCTCATTCTCTTATGAGGCAAGCTGTAATTACCAGTTGGAGAGAGGGAGAAGAGTGGTGCATCTCTTGGGGAGGAATTTTTGTACTGGTTTGAGTTATCTCTTGAACATTATATAAGCTATTTATGATGAGGAAGTTTTTGCTAGGTTTTCTTCCCCTAGAGGGTTTCCCAGGATAAATGTTGTGTCTCTTGTGAATGTGTATTTCTCAGTGATATTGTTCTTATTATGCTCTTATCTATTGAAATGAAAAGAACTATAATAATGGCATAAACATTAACATGGTATCAGATCCAACCTGAAGAAATCATTATTTGCACGAGGAAAAACATCATTGTTGCAACACCTGCAAATTAGGGTTTTGAAAAAACATCTCTTTTCAACCCCCCTAACCTCCTAGAAAGTTGCGCCCTCCCCCCAGGATCATTTTGGCACTTAGAGCACACCTTTTTAGTGGCTAGATCTCCCAGAAAGTGAAACCCTAGTTTCACAAAGTACTAGAAAACCAGAAGCACCAGTCCATAAATATGTAGATCAAGTTTGAGGGGGTAAAAGTTGGATTTTCAAAATACCGACTGCACTAGCTAACTTTCCTCAGCTCAGTGCATCTATCCCTTGGATCAGATTTTAAAAATTTGAATTTTGAAAAATTAGGGTTTCCTCATAAAACCCTAAGTTGCAGTTGTAGTTGCAGTCTCAGAACCAGTTGTAGTTGTAGTACCAGTTGCAGTTGCAGCCATAGAACCAATTGCAATCACCCTTGAAGTTTTCTCAAGAGTTGGCAATGATTACCACTGCTACCAGATGGAGTCACTACCTGCAAATGCTATCTGAGGTATGTACTTACATATGTTTAATGGTTAAACCCTAAAGAGTATTTGTAGGAGAAGTGATATCTTTCCATAGATCTAGAAGGATCTCAAGATCCAACACATTCAGAGGAACGATGCAACCTAGGTGTGATTATTCTGATATACATCTATTTGTCATGACATTATCAGTTTTGCATGTTGAAGCTATGATCAAATTATTAGAAGAATTGAAAGTTGATCATAGAGCTTATCCTCTAACCTAAAAAAATTTCAAGTTAGTGTATTGTCTTAGTACAGAAGATAGGTTGAAGAAAGCACTCGTCACTTGAGTGAAGGAGACCTAGAAGAAAAGCAAGCACTCATTCTTGAGGGCAAGGCTCTAGGTTTGATTAATCAAGATTCAAAGGTACACATGACAAGATGATGACTTTAGTTGAGATAGAAATCGTTGTAAATTATTATACTTGATAGAATGTGAGAATGTAGATGTAAATACTTTTCCTGATATTGAATAACAACTCCTCTAGGAGAAACCTTTTGTGTTAGTTCTAGGTTTCCATGGAAGAATTATTGGTCACAACACTAAGAGAGTGTTGACCTCATTTCGTATTGTATTCCTTACCTTTAATCTTTGCTAAATTATAAGTAATAGCTCTAAAGGAGCTACTGTGATTATTGTTCATGCTATTGCTTTATATTATCAAGAAGGATATTATTCTTGCTTGTTTTTTTGTTGACCTTGCTCTAGGTCACATGAGGAAGCTATAGCAAAGGTTGCAGAAGGCAATGTGCTAAAGGAGAGATCATTAATGAAGCAATCATCAGTCGAAAAGAAGAAGGTGGGTCACTCAGAAGCTGCCATGACCCACGCTATTTAAGAATCCATGTGAACTCTAGAATATTAGCTCACATCAACTACAAGGCGCTACCATACATATGAAAAGCTGCACAGGTTTACCAAAACTAAAAGGTGATCATGAAGGCGTATGCGATGGATGTGCACAAGGGAAGAACACCAAGAACCCATTTCTGAAGAGGGAAAACAATGCATAAGGAGTCCTAGAACTCATTCATTCAGATGTATGTGGCCCAATGCCATCATCCTCCAATAATGGGTATGTATACTAATCATTCATTAATGATTATTCTCATAAAAGACCTGGATATATTTGAAGTATTCAACAAGATCAAGGAATTCAAAGCCTTGATAAGAGAACCCTTCTGTAAGGAAGATTAATATACTCAAGTCAGATAATGGACTAGAATATACCTGAGAAGAGCTCGTGAACTTCTGCAAAGATGTTGGGATCAAGATCCCCAACAAAATGGTGTAGCTGAACAGAAGAACAGAACCATGATGGAAGTTGTGAAGATCAATATCTTCTTATGTGCTTATGGGCAGAAGCAGCAATGACAATTGTTTATGTGCAAAACTGATTTCTCCTTAGTGCACTTGGTCTCAAGACACCAGAAGAGATGTTCACTGGAAAGAAGCTAGGCGTAAGCCATATCAAAAATATTTGTCTATCCATTGCTTATTCATATACCTAAAGAAAAGAGAAACAAGCTGGACCCTTCAAGAAAGAAGGGAATATTTGTGGGGTCTCCAACACCTTCAAAATCTACATACCTAGTCATTGCCACATTAAGATCAGCAGGGACGTGAACGTTGATGAAGAAGCAACACTTAAGAAATCAAGAAGATGCCATCTTGAAGAAGTATATGAAGAGGAACCTGTAAATCCCAGGATTGCAGAATCAATGAGGGAGGTTCCCAGAGCTGCAAAACCAGTGAGGGAAGTCATAACTTCCCTTGATGAGGAACTTCTAGAAGACCATGATATAACAGAAGTCCAAGAACCTCCTCAAATGACCTTCTCCCATAAAAGAAAGCCTACTTGGGCAAGAGAGATTATTTAAGATGGAGAGAAGTATGGTGTTTCAGAAGGAACCATGAGACAGGTGAAGAGACCAAATCCATTCTCCAGTTACACGGCTTTGATGTGCAATCTACTTGATGAAGAACCCACATGTTTTGAAGAGGCCATCCAGAAGAAGGAATGGGAAGATGCCATGATAGATGAATACCAATCCATAATAAAGAATGATGTATGGGAAATAGTTCCCAGACCAAAAAGTAAGGATGTGGTATCATCAAAATGGCTCTTCAAGATAAAACATGTTGTTGATGGAAGTGTTGAGAAATATAAAGCAAGATTTGTTGCTCATGGATTTTCCTAGAAGGAAGGAATTGACTATGAAGAGACATTCGCTCCTATGGCAAGATACACTTTGATCAGAACCATTATAGCTCTTGCTGCCAAGATGAAATGGAAGATGCACTAGATGGATGTGAAGACAACTTTTCTGAATGGTGTTATTGAAGAGGAAGTGTATATAGAGCAACCCCAAGGATTTGAGGTTAAAGACATGAAGTCTCATGTCTATCGATTGAAGAAATCCTTATATGGATTGAAGCAAGCTCCCAGAGCTTGGTATGGCCGTATAAAAAGTTTCTTGACGAGCTTGGGCTTTACCAAGAGTAAAGAAGATTCAAATCTCTACTTCAAGATCATGGATAATGAACTAGTAATACTATTACTTCATGTGGATGAATTATTCTTAACTAGAGAATAAAATCTCATCGCTGAATGCAAACAGAGACTTGTCGTAGAATTTGAAATGAAATACCTTGGCCTAATTCATTACTTCTTAGGTCTTGAGGTATGGCAGAGTCCAGAGAGAATCTTCCTTAACCAGGGGAAGTACACGGTCAAAATATTAAAGAGATTCGACATGCTAGAATGAAAGTCCATGAATACTCCCATGGAAGTAAAGCTGAAGCTGCTAGTCGATACTTCGTCAGATTTGATAGATTCCACTCTGTACAGACAGATTATTCGATCACTGATGTACCTGACAAACACCAGACCAGACATCTGTTTTGCAGTGAACACCTTGAGTCAGTTTTTGGTAGATCCCAGACGTGGTCATTTAGTGGCTGCAAAACATGTGATGAGGTACCTTAAAGGTACAATGGATTATGGTCTCAACTATGATGGAGATCATGACTTCACACTGAGTGGATATACTGATGTATATTGGGCAGAAAGCGTTGCTGACAGAAAAAGAACTTCCGGATGTTGTTTTAGTTTGGGATCAGCTATGATCTCGTGGCAGAGTAGGAAGCAATCCAGTATTGCTCTCAGTACAGTGGAAGTAGAGTACATTGCCGCATGTTCTACTAGCTGCGAAGCTATATGGCCTCGAAAGTTGCTGACAAGCCTATTTGATTTAGAGATGAGAGAAACCACAATTCTATGTGACAATCAAAGATGTATTAAAATGACAGAGAATCCTGTGTTCCATGACAGGTCGAAGCACATAGAGATCCATTATCATTTCATCCACGACATGGTACAAAGAGGAGCCTTGAAGCTCCAGTACATTAGCACAGATGAATAGGTTTTTGATGTGTTGACTAAGCCTCTATCTCATGTAAAGTTTGAACACCTTCCAGATAAGCTTGGTATTGTCCGAAAGGACCCTCCCTGAAAGGGGGAGTAGATGTATTCCTTGCTTCTGACCTCACTGTTAGACGTAAAGAATGACGTCGTGTGATCCTTGCTTGTGACCTCATTGTTAGACGTAAAGTAAGATGAGTTATGCTTCTGACCTAGTTGTTAGACGTAAAGAATAATGTCGTTGATTCCTTGCTTCTGACCTCGCTGTTAGACATAAATCAAGACGATTCATGCTTCTGACGTTGTTGTTAGACATAAAGCAAGATGAGTTATGCTTCTGACCTAGTTGTTAGACATCAAGCATAACATCGTTGATTCCTTGCTTCTGGCCTAGTTGTTAGATGTAAAGCAAGATGATTCCTCGCTTCTGACCTCATTGTTAGACGTAAAGCGAGATGTTGATGTGTTCCTTTCTTTTGACCTTATTGTTAGACATAAAGAAAGATGAGTCATACTTCTGACCTAGTTTTTAGATGTAAAGCATGACGTTGTGATTCCTCGCTTCTGACCTAGTTGTTAGACGTAAAGCAAGATGATGATATTACTTGCTTCTGACCTAGTTTTTAGACGTAAAGAAATATGTGACCAACACTAAGCTACTAGCTTAACCACTGTGACATTGAGCTAGTGTAGTACTGTGATGTGCCATCCTAGTGTTGTGATGAGGTATCATTTTTACTGATACATATTTGATGCATATGATGATAGAATTCTTTCAAGAATGATGATGTTGCCGATGAACAAAACTTCTGATGACTCGTAAATGTGCTAGACAATGTTTCAAGATGATATTGATCATATTGTCCTCCAGATGCCACTAATGATGAAGACCTCTCTCGCCTGATGCTGATGAAGAATACCCTTATTGTTAAGGGGGAGTGTTGAAATAATGTAACTATGAAGAGAATTCTTAGTATTATTTTATTATTGGATTAAATCCCCATTGCAGATTAATCATGTCATTATTATTATTATTGTTATTGGATTAATCCCCATTAAGGATTAATCATGTTGGTAATTGTATAAGGACAAAATACCCTTTTGCGGATTGGTCATCGGACAATTACAAAGGACAGAATAAGAAGTCGGCCCTAGTAGTTATTATGGAAGACCCATAATTAATTAAAGGTGGGTTTTCCCACCCAGAGTGAGAGGTTGGCCCTGCCATTTGTGACCTTTCACACATGTCATTCTGATATAAATAAGAGGCTAGTGCCTCACTTCAAACACACAACTCACTTGCTCATTCTCTTATGAGGCAAGCTACAATTACCAGTTGGAGAGAGGGAGAAGAGTGGCGCATCTCTTGGGGAGGAATTTCTGTATTGGTTTGAGTTATCTCTTGAACATTGTATAAGATATTTATGATAAGGAATTTTTTGATGGGTTTTCTTCCCCTAGAGGGTTTCCTAGGATAAATGTTGTGTCTCTTGTGAATGTGTATTTCTCAGTGATCGTGTTCTTATTATGCTCTTATCTATTGAAATGCAAAGAACTATAATAATGGCATAAACATTAACATATTAAACATATTATATTTGTACCCTTACAAAGATGAAGAAGTAGGGGCAGAGAATGAACAGAAAGAAATTCAGTGGACCAAAAAAATGCCTGTAGTTCCAAAGCCATAGATGGAAAGTATACTTGACAAGAGAATCAACAAGAAGACCAGGAGGAAAGAGTATTTTGAATACTTGGTTAAATGGAAGGGACATCCAGTTTAGGATGCCAATTGGGAAGATGAAGAAAAAATTCAGAAGCATGGACAGACCGTGCAAGATCTCATGAACAGGAGTTCATGAGAAAATTTTCAAGCAAGGGAGTATGATGCAGGAGCATCACAAGGAGCCAACAGCAAGGAAGCCTGAAGGAAGAAGATAGCTAGAAAGTGCAATATACATTTTACACGTTTTGGAAATGTTTTTGAGGCATTAATGTAATGGTTAAAAGAAAGCATATTTGCATATTATAAACAGATCATGAGTGATTCGCTCTCATATGAAGAACGTAGAGGAATTTATGCATAGTTAATGAAAGTAGGTAGGTTTGAATTAGAGATTAGGCAGTTTAGAAGAATAGGAGGGAAAACAACCATAGACACCCTCGTCTTTGTGTCTTTATATCTTTGTATCATTCAGAATTAGATCAATTAAGTACATTAGCATAGAAAAGAAGAGAGTTGTAGCAGGAGAGTTGTATAGGAGAACCCATGTACAAAAATTCTGAATTAATATATGAAGCTTTGATTCATATTCATGTTGTTATGATTATTTTCGTGTATACATGCTAATTGATCTGCTTATGGTTGTTTTATTCTCTCTGTCATGAATTTTTTGTTATTCTATATATCAATGATTTCATGTTAATTGTTAGAAGTCTAAGAGAGAGAGGAAATGAGTTTCAATTGTTTCTCATCCTGAGTGAGAATTTCCTACAAGGAGTGCAGTGAAACGTTCGCAAGGTGTGTGTTGACGAAGGTTCAAAGTTCATCTCTGAAAGATCAGGAGGGATACCTTTGTTCTCATTTCAACAGAAGTGCAAGTGGAGCATAGGGGTCATGCAAGGCGTGCCCAGGCTAGTTGAATCCTTAGAATATTGTTAACTAAGGTTGAGAGATTGAAGGACTATTGTTGTAGAGAAAGTGCACAGAGTCGTGAGTTCAAATACCCAGAAGTAATTGAAGGATTGTCACAAGGAGTGTGTGAAGGATTTATTTGGTGATTTGAAGTTGTCAGAGAAGCTCAAAAGGGGTAGTTCCTTTGAGGTATTCAAAGGGAGGCAAAGTGAAACTTCTTTGCAAAAGGAAGGTCACGACGAGGGGACATTAGCTCATTTTGCAGAAGTTTTTGAGGAGTGAACTGAATGGTCAGAATTCTCCGAGGAGAACTCCTGAAATAGCGAGGACCGTAGGATCCAAGGAAGTTGCAGGGCAAGTTAAGTGTTGGATAGATCCACCTACAAAAGGTAGGATTCAACGTGGATCGTTGATTTTGATCATTTGACCGTCAAGATCATTTTGGCATTTTGGGGATCACAAATCCAAAGTGTGGGAGAAACCTTTGGTTGGTCAAATCCCTGAAACGTGAAAAGCGTTTTCGTGTACAAAGAGAAGGGGTGATGAAGTCAGAATCTTAGAACTTCAGAATTCAGGATTTTGGAGGTACTGAGGACGAGTGATTGGGACATAGGGAGGAGGAAAGCCCGAAATCCGAAGTCACGGCAGGATATTTGTCAGCATTCCGGGATTTCAGAAAATCGAGATTCAGAATACCGGAAGTCTTGAGGACAAGGATAATGGGCCCTTGCACTTAGAATTTTGAAGTTGCGAGATCTGGGATATCGTGAAGTGGTATTTCATCATTTCGAGAATCGGTATTTCGACATTACTGTTGACAAGAATTCAGGCTCTTCACATGAGAACCGCCGAAGTTGTGAAATGCGAAATAGTGTGAAGGGATGTTTTGACAATTCGATATTTCGGGGTTCGGGAACCCAATATGATAGTGTTATTGGATCGAGAGTCTTGGACTCTCGGTACCCGAAAGTCTGAAATCACGTGGGTCATTGGATCAAAGGGAGGCTTATAGCCATTGATCCCATTGGAGATATAATTTCGGAGTTTTGGGGTTTGTGGAGGTCAGGGCGCTAGAAGCTTTACATCAGGACTTGTGAACTTGTGAAGTCTGATACTCTAAAAAGGGGAAAAAGTTCTGATAGAAGCCAACCTTTTGCTGAACATTTCTGGTTTTGGCATTTCGCTAGTTATGAAGATAAGAGGTCGGGATTCCTTGTTCCGGAACTCCCGAAGTCGTGAAACATGATACAGCTATGTACGAGGACGTGGCCAGTCATTTTAGGAATATCGAAATTTCAGGTTTCAGAAGGTGGAAAGGTCAAGAACCTTGATAATAGGATTCACGAAATCGCAAAGTCTGAAACCCCGAAAAGGCGAAAAAACTGATACAGGAGCAGAACATGGTCAAAGATTTTGGCGTATCGGCATTTCAGGTTTCAGCAAGTGGAAGAGTCGAGGAGATTGACATTAGGGATCATGAACCCCTGAAATATGAAGTCCTTAGTGGCTTAAACAAAGGGGTTGGTTAACCCTCGGTGTGGTTGTAGTGAAGATCCTAAGTGGATCTCGACCCTAGGGTAGGGGGATCTGCGTCAAGTGGTATCAAAGTACAGAATAATTTATTCTCTTTCTGTAGTAGAGAAAAGAGAAATTTCTCATCCATTCCACCGAGAAGAAGAGATGGACTCATGCCAATGCCTGATCCAACAGTGGAAAGGGAAATGCACAAACTATGTGCTAGGCTTTATGCCATGGAGACAGCACAGAGGCGCACAGTCGACGCTAGAGATATCAGTGAGGCTAAAAGTGAAAATGAATATAGACATGAAGGAGAAGAAGTAGCAGTCGAGGATGCTACAGATGAATGCCTATTCAGGGTTTTTGCAAGGATAGGTGCCAGAGAAAAAATGGAGATTCCCATGTATGAGGGGAACCTGGATGTTGAAGAACTTCTAGATTGGATTAGAGCTCTGGATAAATATTTTGACTATGAGGATGTCGAGGAAGACAAGTGATGCGGATTCCCCGCTACCTCTCAACCCGCAGGTTCGAAGGCCACATCGATGCAGGATCTTTTCTTTCTCACGGCCCAAAGAACACTAATCGGTCCTTCTATTTCCCTATCGGGAAATCCACACCCACAGCAAACTCTCCACAGGATCTCCTCTTTACAATCGAGAGATCAGACTTCGTGACTTCGTGAGGTCAGTGGTTGAACATTTGACCCTCGAATACCCGATATCCGATGACAGTCAACGTTGACCTTTTTCTATCGGGATTTCATCTATTGCAATTTTGGCACTCGTGATGTCGAGTAATTTGTATCCCTGACTTCCGATGCTCGATACGCCGAAACTATGACACATGCACGAGTTTGACTTTTCAACACCCCGTCACCTCTGTCGGGATTTTGGACTTTGCGGTATCGTAAATACAGATGTAAATGTTTTAGGACTTCTCACCACGAAACTCCAATAACTCATGCCACATGTCCACTCACGGACTCTTATTGCCCACACGATTCTTTGGCTATCGGAATATCACATTTTGTGGTATCGCGATTCCTAATGCAGTGTTCACGGAGTCTCAACTAGCGAAACCCCGATATGAGATATTCTCATGTAGATCCAACGACCCTTGTGGCTCGGATTTACAGTTCTGCCCCTCTTGAGATTTGAACCCCTCCACACTTGCACTATAAATTCCCTGCTTGTCTATGAGATCTAAAGGCTCATGGAAATTCATGAATTCTCCTCAGAGAATTCTGACCGCCCATCCTTCCTGATGAAATATATTGAATGATTCAAGTGTTCCGCCTTCGGAACTTATCCACCTGCATGCGAAACTTGCGACACTTCTTACAACTTCATGTCACAACTTCCCTTGCACTGTCCTTCAATGATTTTGAAATCCTTATCCTTCCTGAGCTTTCAGAAGATCCCTGCATGCATTCCTTGCGAAAAACTTTCAAGCACTTCCTGAGTATTGAAATTCCTTCGACCCTGCGCACACCTGCAGTAGCAGTCTCTAAATGCTTCACTCAGGTTCACAACCCTAAAGCTTTACTTGGCTTGCGCACTCCTTGTGTGGCTCCTGTGCTCAACTGCACTTTTGGGAGAATGAGAACAAAAGAAACCCTATCTGAACCCTCTATCAACGCACTCCTTGCGGACACTTCAACTGCACTCCTTGTAGGAACTCTTGCTCAAATAGAGAAACAATTGAAACTCATTCCTGATTCCTTTCAGACTTCAACTCAAACATGAAATCATATACACAACATATAAAGAAAATGTATAACAGGAAGCAAACATTCATGAGCATATTATTCAACATCAACATACAGAGA
The DNA here is from genome assembly GCA_009831015.1 of Picea engelmannii. NCBI lineage: Eukaryota > Viridiplantae > Streptophyta > Pinopsida > Pinales > Pinaceae > Picea > Picea engelmannii. Next base: position 137,928 of record ML803653.1, read on the forward strand.
ACAAACACAAAAACCATGAATTTGAATCAAACTCTTCTATTAATCCAAATATCTGCACATGGGTGTTCTTACAGAGCTCTCTGCTTCTCCTATGCTCCAATGCTTCATAATATTCCATAATGTTACAATACACAATGAGGGTTTCTATATCCCGTTTCCCTCTTGCGCTCTAAAACTGTCTAATCTAGAATTAAATTCTATCTACCTGCATTAACTACTTTAAATTCCTTCTACCTACTAAGGATGAGAGAAAATTTCTCAAGGTCCATTTACATTATACAAGTGTGCTTCATTAAATTGCCACATTTATGTTCGCGCATCAAATCCAAGAGAATTTCAAAAAATTGCATTGGCGCTTGTCCAGTCGTCCTTCGCTTTCGCGCTAGATCGCTTGATGTGTTGGCAATGCTCCTGCATCATACTCCTCGGATTAAAAAATTTCATAGGCTTCTGTCCATGAGCTCATGCACGGTCTGTCCATGCTTCTGTATCTCCACTTCAGTCTACCCAGCTGGCATCTTTAACTGGATGGTTCTTCCATTTGACCAGATACTCGAAGTATTACTTCCGCCTGGTCTTCTTGCTCACTCTCTTGTCTAGTATGCGCTCCATCTGCGACTTCACTGCTACTGGAATCTTCTTTCACCACTGGATTACTAGCTGCTCATCTCCAGTCTCTGTTTCCTCAACTTTATATGGGTACAAATTAGAGATATTGAATATCAGAGAAATTTCGATCCCATCGGGTAATTCAATATCATAAGCATTTGCCCCAAATTTCTTCAAGACCTTACATGGCCCGATTTTATTCATCTTCAACTTATTATATGTTCCTCTTGGGAACCTTTCCTTTCGCAAATGTGCCAGAACCAAATCATCAACCTCAAACTAAATTTTTCTTGTGTGTTGATCTGCTCTACGCTTATACTCCTGACTTGAAATTTGCAGTCATTGCTTCACCTGGCTGTGAACTTATTTCATCACCTCTACAAATTCTTCTGCACTAGCACTCCTAGTCGCAGTTTGTTATGAATCCCTCAATTCAAAAATTCCTCTTGGCTACATGCCATAGGAAATATGAAACGAATTCTAGCCTGTTCTCCTGTTAACTGAGTTGTTATACGCAAACTCTACCTGTGGTAATATGTTGTTCCACTGGCTGTGGTGCTCTGTCACCAAGCTCCTCAGCAAGTCTCCCAAACTTTTGTTGACCACTTCTGTCTGTCCATCCGTCTGAGGATGATAAGATAAACTGAATGACAAGTTAGTTCCCAGCTTCTTCCATAAGGTCCTCCAAAAATTACCTATGAATTTCGTATCACGAACCGAAACTATACTCCTCGACAACCCATGAAGTTGAATAACCTCTTTGAAAAACAGGTTCGCAATGTGAGTTGTGTCACTAGTTTTCTAACATGGAATGAAGTGTGCCATCTTGGAAAATATATCCACCACCACAAAGATTGAATCAACACCTCTTTTTGTTCTTGGCAACCCCAATACAAAATCCATGCTAATTTCATCCCATGGCCTCTCTAGTATGGGAAATGGTTGATAAAACCCTGCATTCTGCTTCCTTCCCTTTGAATGCTGGAAAATTATACATATTTCCACAAACCTCTTGACATCAGCTTGCATTCCTGGCCAAAAGTATGAATCATTCAGCTTTGTGAACGTCTTGTCGTGACCAAAGTGTCCTTCTAATCCTCCATTGTGTTTCTCCTTTAGCAGATTCTCCCTCATGGAGCATTTCGGAATACACAGTTGATTTCCACTGAACAACAATCCTTCCTAGATCATGTATTCTATCCATGGGTTTATGTCTCTGAGAATTGGATTCTCAGCTGCTTCATACGCCTCCTTGAAATTTGGATCATCTGCATACATGTCCCTGAGATCATCAAAACCCAACGTTTTAACTCTGAACTCCTACAACAACAAACACTTCCTGCTCAAAGCATCAACCACTTTGTTAGCAGTACACAAAATATGTTTTATCACAAAAGTGAAATTCTATATATACTCAACCCATTTGACATGTTTCTGATTCAACTTTTCTTGTTGAGTCACAAACTACAGTGCATGATTGTCACTGTAGAAAACAAACTCCCTTGGAATCAAGTAATGCCTCCATTTCTTCAATGCCTGGATGATAACATAAAACTCCTTATCATAAGTGGAGTACTTGAATTTTTCTTCATTCATCTTCTCGCTAAATTATGCTATCGGCATGTCTTCCTGACTCAAGACTGCCCTGATTGCAAATCCACACGCATCGCATTTCACTTGAAATGTCTTTTGGAAATCCAGCAACATCAGAACTGGTTGTTCTGTAATCTTCCTCTTCAACAGATTAAAACTTTTCTCAGCCTCTTCAGTCCAGTGAAAATAATTGTGTCTTTTATTCATTGTATCCATCATCCGTGCACTAATTCCACTGAAATTCCTGATGAACCTTTGGTAGAAACTAGACAATCTGTGAAAACTTCTCACCTCAAATATATTCTTCGGTGATGGCCAATTCTTGATTACCTCCACCTTATCTGGATCCATCCTCAACTCATTTGCAGAAATAACAAACCCAAATTAAATGAGCTCTGTCTTCATAAATGAGGATCTATTCATATTTATCAATAGCTTCTCCTGCTGTAGCTTCTGCATCACTGTAGCCAAATGCTTCAGATGCTCTGCCACTGTCTTACTGTAAACTAGTATGTCATCAAAATACACAATGACAAATTTTCCGATGAACTCCCTCAGGACTTCATTCATCAACCTCATGAAGGTACTCGGCACATTTGTTAAGACAAATGGCATAAAAATCCATTCATACAACCCTTCATTGGTTTTGAATGTTGTCTTCCATTCATCACCCTCTCTCATGCGGATCTGATGATAACCGCTTTTCAAATCAATCTTTGAAAAATACTTTGCTCCACTCAAGCAATCCATCAGATCATCCATCCTTGGAAATGGAAATATGTACCTGATGGTTATCTTATTGATCGCCCTTGATTCAGTACACATCCTCTAGCTTCCGTCTTTCTTCGGACTGAGTACTGTTGAAACAACACATGGACTCAAGCTTTCTCTGACCAAACCTTTGTCCAACAACTCCTAGACTTGCCTTTTAACTTCTTCATTCTCTTGTGGTGTCAATCTGTATGCGGCTTTGTTTGGCAAACTGGCTCATGGTATGAGATCAATATGATGAATTACACTTCTGATCGGTGGCAACGAATGAGCTAATTCATCCACTATAATGTCAGCGCACTCTTCCAATAGTTCCTGAACTTCCTTTGGTAAATAATCTACCCTTGTGCTAGTCATAACAATTCTAAGCTTTCTGACCACAATGAACTATGGATCTTCCTTCTTCTTAACCTTTGTAAGAAGTTCCTTCCCACTAATGAGAAGTACAGTGTTTCTTACTTCCGGCTTCACCTCCTTATCCTTAATTGGAAGCAACATGTGTGTCCTCCCATTCTTCTCTAGGGTGTATGTGTTCATTTTCCCATCATGAATCACATTCCTGTCATATTCCCATGGTCTACCTAGCAATAGATGACAAACATCCATAGGAATGACATCACATAATATCTTACCATTATATCCTCCTATCATAAATTCAACTAAACATTGTTTAGTGACAGTTACCTGGTGTCCTTTTTGTAGCCACAAAACTCTGTATGGGCTTGGATGATCAGTCATCTCCAGCTCCAGCTTCTCTACCATCTCTGTAGAAATGAGATTATCCATGCTACCACTGTCTACAATGACCTTGCATACCCTATCCTTGGTCTTGTTGTTACCCATGATTTTGGTCATCGTGATGATGGTGTACTCAGGCTCTTCATAAGAACTTTCTCCTGAGAAAAGTTACTTTCTTCTCTTTCCAGAAATATCATTTTTGAAGGAGGTTTGCAGGTTGCTAATACATTTGCCTGGGAGAATGCATGATTCTCGCAGGCTACCTTAAGCTAGGGTGCAAGAATTTTTCACTATGTTGAACTGTTAGGTTGCGAACTCTTTCTTAAGCAAGGAAAAAGATGAATTTTCGATGCTTCTAGAAGGGAATCTTCTAGAAGGATGAGATGGGATTTGAATGGTTATCCTAGTACTGGATTCCCTGATATTTTGGGATTATTCTTATCCAAGTAACTAATTCATTCTCTCCTATATATTGATGGAATTCTCATGGAAAAGTTTAAGCAAACAAGGTTAAGCAAGATTCATTGGAGAATTAGTGAAAGAATTGTGTGAAGGATTGAAGCTTGAACAACATGCTAGGAAACTCCAGTCAAGACATCATAAGGGTTTTGATATTCTTCATGCAAGTGAGCAAGTGGGTGTGTCAGAGCCAAGGGCCATCAAAAGGAAGTTTGCGACATCAAGGCTCAGGTTGTAATCTTTACTTTCCATCAGTATGATACAGTAATATGTCCCTTTCCCATAAATTTATTTCCACTTTATTGTATAATTCCTTGATCATATACATAGATTGAATATCGAATAGATTGTGCTTTCCTCACTTTGGTTGGTTTGTGTTGTCTTTGTATTGACTGCACGAGAGCATTGGAGTGAAGCAGGAGCAACACATACCATAGGAAGTGATTATAAGGTATGTTACTCGTTCTTGCCTCCTAGTTAATTCAATGGTCAAAACCTAGGGAAAGAGTCATGTTCTGTCTTGCTTTGTTCTAGATCCAGGTGGATCTAGGGAGATCGGTTAGTGTCCGCACCTACGGATTTATCCAGTAACAAAATTGGCGACCATACTGGGGATACCCAATCCTATTTGGGGTACGAATTCTCAAACTCATGTCCCTACTCAAGGTTACAATTCCTCGAGTTACTATCCTCTACAACCACCACCGAATCTGCCTAGGTATTCTCATCATGTGTAGACTGCTTACGGTCCTATTGGTTTGCCTACAGGGCTTCCACCCCAAAGCCACCAATACCCATAGGTGAATCGACAGTTACCTTTTCTCACTACTTTGGATTTGCCAGATTTGTCTAGTATTTTAAATGATCCTATTCGTCACTCTCCCCAATGGCCTACTATGCTAGCCAAGCTTCCTTCGGACATTCCTAAATTTGACAGTAAAGTGGGAGAGGACCCAAACAATCACGTTATGAATTTTCACCTATGGTGTTCATCCAACTCGTTGATGGATGACTCTGTTTGATTACGTCTTTTTCAACGAACGCTTACCGGTTCTGCCATGAAGTGGTATATTGAATTGCCATGAGGTTTCTTCTTTGATTTTAACACTTTAGCTATGGATTTCCTTACACATTACCAGTTGCCAATCCGTTATGATACAGGGACTGAGATTTTGACTTCCTTCAAACAAAGTAAAGGCACTCATATATCTGATCATATCCATGAGTGGCGAAGGAGATGACGTCTCATTAAAATTGAGCTCCTCGATCAGTTGCTGGCGGAATGGTTTACAAAATCCTTTGTGAACGAAATCGGTAAGGAGATTTCAATGAGTGGTGTCTGTTGGCAAATGTTTAACAGATAGCATACGCTTGTCATTGATGGCAAGTACAACAGTGAAGATGGCAGGATCAGAATGTGCATCGATGGACAAATAGGAACAACGTAGGCTCAGGAGGAATTAATGCAGAGTCAAAATTCTTCCAAGTAAGAAGGATGTGTAAACTTGGAGGAGAAGCGTCACTGATCATTGGATCCCATCCAAAATTCCTGACAGCATGAGGGCCGTCAGATCTGAATAAAAACAAGAAGAGTGCGCACTGAAGAGAAGGATAGATCTCAGGCATTAGATCTGAGCGAACTCGGAAGCTCGTGAGTGGAAGAGCCGAGGATTTGGTGTTCAAAGTCGTGAGGCGCGAGGACACGAGGTGACAAAGTGGTGAGAATATTAGGACCGTCCATCTGGGAAGGATGCGTGGCAGAGATCAGAGAGATCTCGTGAACTCGGGGGTTCGCAGGATAAAGGCCCAAGTATTGGGTGTTCAAAGTTGTGACGTGTGAGGACGTGAGGTGGCGAAGTGGCGAGAAGATCAGGACCATCCATCTAGGAAGGACGTGTGGCAGAGATCAGAGAGATCTTGTGAACTTGGGGGTTCACAGGATAAAGGCCCAAGTATTGGGTGTTCAATGTCGCGAGGCGCAAGGACGCAAGGCGGTGAAGTGGCGAGAGATTTATAGCCGTCCATCTGGGGGGACAGGTGGCGAGAGATCGAGAGATCTCGTGAACTCAGGAGTTCACACGTTGAGATTCCAAACATTGGGTACTCCAAGTCACGAGGTCGTGAGGTAGCGAGCGAAGGATAGTCGTCGGATCCGGATCATAAGAGGAACGTTGGATCTGCGCGGGGGATCACACGTGGCGAGAGATCGTCATCTCGCTGACTGGAAAGTCAAAGGAACAACGAGATGTGAGATCCCGATTTAATCAAGGACCATTGGATCAAGAGGACGCGTGGTGAAAGATCAGAGCACCATAAAGCTCCATATCAGAGTCTCTCCTATCACGACTTGGAGTGACGAGAATCTCCAGCGAAGAAACGGCAAGATGCGAGATCACGATAAGATCTTGACTGTCAATACAACAAAATATGTGGACCATTGATCTGAGCAACATCTTGGAATCTTTCCTATCGCGACTTGGAGTAACGAAAATCTCCAACGAAGGAATAGCGAGATGCGAGATCATGATGAGATCAGGACCATTGATTCACCAATATCATGAACCGTCGATCAGGGTCGATGAAGATCAAGAGTTCTACTATCTTAGAGAAGACGAAGAGTCTTAAACTGCCAGAGAGACTGAGGAATCTCAGTATAACATATAGTGATGTTGGACACGCGGGGTGAACCACCAGAGAAGATGAAGAGTCACGATGATAATTAGACAGAGAACTGAAGAGGTGGAGGATAATGGTGCAGAGTTATCATGCAGAGGCATTGCGAACACTGCATGCACAAGGTGCACAAAATCTATAAATACACGGTACAGAGAAGAGATGGGGTTGTTGTTGTTGTTGATAAAGGTGATTCAGGTGTAAAGAAGGAGGAGAGTGCAGCAGTTGAATAGCACATAAGAGGAATTGTGCAGAGAATGGAGATGGTGCACAGAGCATAAAAATCAGAAGACGAGACAGTGCAAGTGATGTGAGCAAAAAGGCAATGAGGCAGACAGAGCAACGAAATGTAGCAGAACAGTGATAAGTCGGGTAAGCCATTGTTGAACATTATATCACTGTAATAAGTTTCAGAAGCAAAGATTTATATTCCAGGGTGGTTGGGAGGTGCTAGGGAGGACAATTGTCCTCAGAGGTTCAAGTGGGTGCTCAAACACAGGGAGTTGGTGCTTCCTTCTAGTTGGTGCTAGAGAAACCAGGGAGTTGGTGCTTCCTTCTAGTTGGTGCTAGAAAAACCAGGGATTTGGTGCTTCCTTCTAGTGGGTGCTAGAGAAGATAGAGAGTTGGTGATCTCAGCAAGTTGCAGCTTGCTAAACAGAGGTTGTAGCCTCATTATGAGTTGGTGCTCATATGTATGATAATGTAAAGATTGTAACCATTACTTATCATATAAAGAAAAAGAGGTTTTTACCCTGTATGGGTTTCCTCAGGAAATATCTGTCTCTGTGTTTCTCATATATGTGATTGATGTTGAATGTGCCATTGTTTATTTCCCTACATTATTGTGATCATCATTTAGTGTCTCAGCAATGAGTTTAAAAGAAGCATAATTGTTTAAGCATGGTAACAACTGATTCACCCCCCCCTCTCAGTTCTCCAACAATTGGTATCAAATCCGGCCCCTTTTATCTAAGGGTAGATCCTAGAGCTTAAACATGTCAAGCCATGAAGGAAATTCAACCAATAATGCCCCTCTGTTCAATGGAACAAACTTTGCCTTCTGGAAAGTTAGAATGAGAA
>ML803653.1:150529-175267 GCA_009831015.1 Picea engelmannii
CAGACATCTTTACTAAGCCCCTCGCCAAGACACCGTTTGAATATCTCAGACAGAAGCTGGGTGTCATTTCGTTTCATACCTAAAAGAGTCCATCTTGTTAGGGGGAGATTTGTATTGTTTTATTATCTAATGCCTCCTAAATTTATTGCAATAGCTCAGGGAGAGCATGTCTCTTCTTTGATATTGATGTCAAAGGGGGAGAAAAGAATTTGGGTGCCTTAGGTGCCATCAATGCCAAAGGGGGAGATTGTTGGAAAATGTTTAATAGATAGTGTATGCTTGTCACTGATGGCAAGTACAACAGTGAAGATGGCAGGATCAGAATGTGCATCGATGGACAAATAGGAACAACGTAGGCTCAGGAGGAATTAGTGCAAAGTTGAAATTCTTCCAAGTAAGAAGGATGTGTAAACTTGGAGGAGAAGCATCGTTGATCATTGTATCCCATCCAAAATCCCCGACAGCATGAGGGTTGTCATATCTGAATAAAAACAAGAAGAGAGCATGTTGAAGAGAAGGATATATCTCAGGCATTAGATCTGAGCAAACTCGGAAGCTCGTGAGTGGAAGAGCCGAGGATTTGGTGTTCAAAATCATGAGGCGCGAGGCGACGAAGTGGCGAGAGATTTACAGCCATCCATCTGGAGGGACAGGTGGTGAGAGATCGAGAGATATCGCGAACTCAGGAGTTTGCAGGTTGAGAGTCCAAACATTGGGTACTCCAATTCGCGAGGTCGCGAGGTAGTGAGAGAAGGAGAGCTGTCGGATCCGGATCACAAGAGGAACGTTGGATCTGCACGGGGGATCACACGTGGCGAGAGATCGTCATCTCGCTGACTGGAAATTCAAAGGAATAGAGAGATGCGAGATCATGATTTAATCAAGGACCGTTGGATCAAGAGGACGTGTGGCGAAAGATCAGAGCACCATAAAGCTCCATCTCGGAGTCTCGCCTATCGCGACTTGGAGTGATGAGAATCTCCAGCGAAGAAATGACAAGATGAAAGATCACAATAAGATCTTGATCGTCAATACAACAAAAGATGTGGACCATTGATCTGAGCTCTATCTCGGAGTCTCACCTATCGCAACATGGAGTAACAAAAATCTCCAACGAAGGAACAGCGAGATGCAAGATCACGATGAGATCAGGACCGTTGATTCACCAAGATCATGAACCGTCGATTAGGGTCGATGAAGATCAAGAGTTCGACTGTCTCAGAGAAGACAAAGAGTCTTAAACTAGCAGAGAGACTGAGGAATCTCAGTATAACATACAGTGATGCTGGACACGCGGGGCGAACCACCAGAGAAGCTGAAGAGTCACGATGATAATCAGACAGAGCACTCGAGAGGTGGAGGATAATGGTGCAAAGTTAGCATGAAGAGGCATTGCGAACACTGCATGCACAAGGTGCACAGAAGCTATAAATACACAGTACAAAGAAGAGATGGGGTTGTTGTTGTTGTTGGAGGTTGTTGTGAGTGTTGTTGGTAAAGGTGATTCAGGTGTGAAGAAGGAGGAGAGTGAAGCAACTGAATAGCACAGAAGAGGAACTATGCATAGAATGGAGATGGCGCTTAGAGCATAAAAAGAAGAAGACCAGATAGCGCAAGTGATGTGAGCAGAAAGGCAATGAGGCAGGCAGAGCAATGAAATGCAACAAAACAATGATAAGTCGGGTAAGCCATTGTTGAACATTATATCACTGTAATAAGTTTCAGAAGCAAAGATTTATATTCCAGGGTGGTTGGGAGGTTATAGGGAGGACGGTTGTCCTTAGAGGTTCAAGTGGGTTCTTGAACACAGGGACTTGGTGCTTCCTTCTAGTTGGTGCTAGAGAAACCAGGGAGTTAGTGCTTCCTTCTAGTTGGTGCTAGAAAAACCAGGAATTTGGTGCTTCCTTCTAGTGGGTGCTAGAGAAAACAGAGAGTTGGTGCTCTCAGCAAGTTGCATCTTGCTAAACAGAGGTTGTAGCCTCATTATGAGTTGGTGCTCATATGTATGATAATGTAAATATTGTAACCATTACTTATCATATAAAGAAAAAGAGGTTTTTACCCTGTATGGGTTTCCTCAAGAAATATCTGTCTCTGTGTTTCTCATATATGTGATTGATGTTGAATGTGCCATTGTTTATTTCCTTGCATTATTGTGATCATCATTTAGTGTCTCAACAACGAGTTTAAAAGAATCATAATTGTTTAAGCACGGTAACAACTAATTCACCCCCCCCCCTCTCAGTTTTCCAATAGTGTCGTCACAGAAGAGCAAGCTATAAGTCATGCTCAATATCTTGATCTCGTTTATTCACAAACGGGAACTCTTTACGATTTACTACCTGATTTACCTCGTCCTAATACTTTCAGCACTTCAACTGCTCCAGCTACTTCACATGCCACTGATGGTGTGATTGGTACTGCACAAGCCAAATCGCATTTTGTTTCAAGCATAAACCCTAAATCATTTTCTTCTAATGTTCAAAATTCTCTGTATCCTGCCACTCCCACCAACAAAAATTCTGAGGTAAATGTTGTCCAATCTACCCCGGCCAGTAAAAACAAATCTAAAAAGGGGAGAGGCAAGAATAAAGAGGGTAAAAATAATCCTCAAGAAGAGCAACCTAAAACTACTCCTATTGATGACCGAGATAAGCGCAAACCCCGATATCCTTTCCTTATCTGTGGTGATGATCACTATACGAAGGATTTTCCATGACGTGTCGAGGTTACTAAGTTCCTTCAGGGAGCCCCAAAACCATCTACTCTGACTGTCTTGTCCCAACCCTTCCCGTCTCAACAACAGGCTCAGTTGGTCATTCACAACCAACCATCCTCTTCTACTACATCATATGTTTTGATGTGTACTGGTGATTCTAAGAAGAATAAAGCTACACTCACGACTCGAGCCAAAGATTATTCTCCATATAAAGAGAAGGTTGATGATTTACCTCCTACTTTGGTACAACCCTCTCCAATGACTCCACCTACTAATGGTCCTCTTCATCTCGAATGACAAAGACTCGACACAGTTCTGCGACCCCCCCATAAGGGTGTCGTTCGGAAATCGGCTTTCAATCCTCATGCTCGTGCGGCCCAGAACTATAGAATTGTTGAAGATCTAGCCCAAGCACCTTCAGCGATGTCAACCCTTGAAGTCCTTCAGTCTTGTCCCGCACAACGGAAGGCACTGTTGAAAGCTATAGGTGGAATTGACCCGACAGATACAAATTTAATAGTCTTTGACTTGGAAGATCACATTCCAAGGTTACCCCCTCAACTTGCATTTCAAATCCAAGTTGTTGTCTCTGACAAGAACATTTGTCGAACTGTTATTGATGAGGGTGCTTCGACTTGTGTTATGTCTCTTGCTTGTTGAAAAGCCATTGGCTCTCCTCCTTTGAATGAATCCCAAAACACTCTTAAAGCCTTCAATGGCTCTGGTTTTAAGCCTTACAGTGTTCTCCCTTCGTTCCCTATCACGTTAGATGGTAAAATGGTCCAAGTTCAAGTGGAAGTCTTCGACACTACTCTTGATTATAATCTTTTGCTTGGCCATAGCTGGAATGATTCCATGCACGTCGTTGTGTCAACCCTTTTTCATGTAGTACGTTTCCCTCATCAAGGAAAGGTTATTACCGTTGACCAACTTGCCTTCTTCAATTATGATACTCGTATTGGCAATGTGCCGTTTATTGCTAAAACCTCGTTGGGTTATGAGAACGTCAGTGTCGACCTTTTAAAGGACTTCTCATTCATGGGTACTTTCCCCATTCCACCGCCTGATGTTCCACGCCCGTCAGTTGCTTCTATCAACATGATTTCCACTGTGCCTCATGAAGTTCCTGCATCTTCCGACCCTTGCATAGTCCCTAACCTTGGAGATCATTTTTGTTTCGACGACGCAATGCCGTTAAGTCCGGTTGAATCCGCCTATCATGCCATTCAATCGGCAACACCTTCTACCCCCTCTCTTGATGAGTTGCCTCCCGATCCTTTTCCTATTATTTTTCCCATTGACGAGATAATCATGTCCATCATGGAGGACACCCCTTGGGATGATGGTCATCATCATTCCATACTCTTTCTGGAACAACACACTCTTGAGAACTACCAATGGATCTCGACTCCGTCAACCGTTGTTGTCATCTCAACGGTTCCCGCGACTACACACGATGTGTTTGCTGAAGGGAACTTAAGTAATATCTCACCCACGATTCCCATTGACATATCCATCAAACCTGGGATTATTGAAAATTTCTATATTGGAGCTTCGTGTTCTTCCGACGAAATCGTCACTTATACGTCTCTTTTCAAATAATTTCGTGACATCTTCGCCTGGAGCTACGAAGAGATGCCAGGTATCGACCCTGCAATTGTTGTACATGAAATAAATACATACCCTGGCACTAAACCCATCCGGCAACATCTTCGTCCAGTGCATCCACCGAAAGGAACTGCTATCAAGCTCGAAGTTAAAAAAAAATTGAAAGCCAACTTCATTTATCCGGTGGATCTTACAGAATGGGTTTCCAATCCTGTCCCGATTGACAAGAAAGGCAATAGTATTCGTGTATGTGTTGATTATAGGGATATTAACAAAGCTTGTCCCAAAGACAACTTTCCTACCCCTTTCGTCGATCAGATTGTCGATGACTACGCAGGAAGTGAAATCTTCTCCCTCATGGATGGTTTCTTTGGCTATAATCAAATTAACATTGCTCCCGAGGACCAACATAAGACTGCCTTTATTTGTCCTTGCGGTACTTTTGCCTATAGGAAACTCCCTTTCAGACTTAAGAATGTGGGTGCCACTTTTCAAAGCGCTATGTCTTACGCTTTTCATGATATAAATCATATCATTCAACCCTATTTGGATGATTTTCCAGCTCATTCTATGCCCAGAGTTGATCACCTTACCCACCTTCACGCCATTTTCATTCGTTTTCGGTTCTACCAGATACGTTTAAATCCTCATAAGTGCATTTTCTGTGTAGAATCCGATCGTCTTCTCGGTTTTATTGTTTCGCGTCAAGGGATCCAGGTGGATCCTATTAAGGTTGAGTTGATCCTTAATCTCCCTCCTCCTTCTACACTATGCCAGTTGCAAAGTTTGCAGGGGAAATCAAACTTTCTTCGTTGTTTCATCCCTAATTACACCGAGATTACTCGTGGTTTTACGCGGCTACTTAAGAAAGATTCTGAGTTCGTCTGGGATACCATTGCCAACAATGCTTTTGAAGCTTTGAATTTGTCCCTAACGTGAGCTCCACTTCTCTTTCCTCCCGATTACAGTCGTGATTATTTCCTTTATCTTGCTGCCTCAGAGTACACTATTGGCATGGTTCTCATCCAAGAGGATGATGCGCACGACGAACATGTTGTTTATTACTTGAGTCAAAGTCTTACACCCACTGAAATAAAGTATCAACATGTCGAAAAACTGGCCTTGGCTGTCGTTCAAGTCGTCCAACGCTTCCACCACTATATCCTCTCACGGAAAACTACAGTGATTTCTCATTGCAACCCTATGCAACATATTTTGACACGTCAATTGCTAGGGGGAAAATAATCCAAATGGATTGTCATACTCTAGGATTTTGACTTGGAATTCGATCGTGCTAAGTCTAAGAAGTATTTAGTTTTTGCTGAGTTGATATGAGATTTTCCTCACTCTGCAACGAAAAATGTAGCAGTCAATTCATTACCCGATGAATCTCTTTTCCTTATTAGCACTGATGATCTTTGGTATGGGATATCATTATATATCTCCAAACCCAGACTTTCCAGCCTTCTTTGTCTAGTACTGAACGACGTCGTATCCTCTATCACGCTCCTTAATACATTATCCTTGGGGATACTCTTTACCGTCGGGGAATTGACTCTATTTTTCGACGTTGTTTGACATTCAATGAAGCCAAGAAAGCTTTGAATGACTTTCATTCCAGAGCATGTGGTGGACATATGTCTGGGTATGCTACTGCCCAGAAGATATTACACTAAGGTTATTTTTAGCCTTCTTTGTTTAACAACTGCATTACTGCCATTCAGAAATGCCATGCTTGCCAGACCTACAATCAGAAAATTCGGTCACATCTTGCTCCTCTTCATCCTATGGTCTCAGTTGGTCCTTTTGCGAAATGGGGCATCGATTTCATGAAGTGTCACCCTCACTCGGCTGGGGGGCATGGTTACATCATTGTATCCATTGATTACTTTACAAAATGGGCCGAGGCGATGCTGACATTCGACAATACTAGAAAGACCGCAACTTTGTTTCTTTTTAATCACGTCATAGCTCATTTTGGTGTTCCCCAAGCTATCGTCACTGATCACGGTAGCCACTTTAGGAATTTTATGATGTCTGAACTCATGGAAAAGTTGGGTCTTCACCATGATAACTCAACACCCTATTATCCACAGGCTAATGGCCAGGTCAAAGTGATCAACAAAATTCTCATAATTATGCTTCGACGGATGATAGGAATTCATAAAACAAGTTGGTACACATTGTTGTTTTCGGCATTGTGGGTGTACCCGAAATCTGTCAAGTCCGCTACTGGGTTTACTCCTTTTCGTATAGTCTATGGTGTAGAAGCCATTCTTCCTATAGAATGTGAGATACCTTCTTTGAAGCTAGCTATTGAACTCCTACCCAACACTTATGCTGAAGAAGAACATCTATTGTATCTTATGTGATTAGACGAAACTCGACGTGACGCTTCTCTAGTAATAGAAGCCCAGAAAAAGCGTGTCAAGGCCCCATATGACAAGCATGTCAAGCCTCACATTTTCTCTGAAGGTGATCTTGTTCTTCTCTATGAACAAGATCGAGATTTGTTAGGAGATTGGAAATTCAAACCTTTGTGGCGAGGTCCTTATATCGTTCTCCGAGTTTTGGAAAAGGGAGCATATGAGTTGGTTGATTATGATGGTATCCCTTTGAGTGAACCTAGGAATGGGTTGTACTTGAATAAGTACTATGCATAAATCATTTGTGCACAAGTACCTGTATTTTAATGTATCATACTTTGTGTGTGTTACTATAGTTTTCTTTTTTCATTATCTGGTCTCTTCTCTTATGTGACGTTGTGTTTGATTTCCAGATGTTGGAGTCTTTGCTACCCTATATTTGCTTCGCTGATGGTGCTAGCCGTAGTACTCGAAATCTTGTTTCCGTTGCGTGGGCAATATATATCTCAACAAATGAACTTGTATCTTTACAAGGTGTGTGCCTCGGTCATGCAACCAACAATATTACAGAGTATAGTGTCATTAATGAATTATTGGTTGATGCTATCTCACTCGGAATTCGTCATTTGGTTGTGCGACTTGACTCGCATCTTGTAGTACTACTATTAAGTAATGTCTACTCTATTCAAAGTCCTACTTTGTTACGGGTGTATTTGCAAATTTGCCTCTTGGAACATTATTTTGATCACATTGAATATCAACATATTCCTAGATGTCTAAATACATTAACAGATTCATTGGCTATTTATGTATTGGATAGACATTTGAATCATTTATAAATCAAACACATCAAAATTCACACAATATAAAGTAAACCAGTAGAAGCCATCTGTATATATAACGATATAAAAGAGTTTTTTACAAAAAGTTTGTCCGAAGACCAAAATGTCAAAATTTGAAGCTCATAGCTTCTACAAAGTGACATCATGGATGACGTTCACGGTAACACACGACTGCCCTAGAAACCCTACAGAGCAATCGACTCATAGATGTTGATACCCCTACAGTATGACACTGACTGCATCGTGGAACCTCTTCTAGAGTCATGTCTGGAATGTCTGCAGTCAGACCCTCTAAATTATGTTCCACCCCCTGATAATCCTAAGCATACTGTGGTGTTCCTGCTACCTCTCCTCCCCTCTAGATAGGAGAAGTGTCAGGAGGTCTATACGGTCCAACATCTGTGTTATCAACAAACAATTTTGTATTAGTCATTGGATAAACACATAAAACAAAAAATTTGAATATGATAAAAAATTCAAAAACATTTAAAAAGAGAAAATGTGTGTACTTCTTACCAAGGTCACCCCACTAGGCATCCTTTGGTAATACCAAATCTAGATCTCCTCAGAAATCCAACCCATCATAAGCATAGTCATCAACCATCAACATCTGTGGTTGAAGCCAGTCAAAGAAAGTATCATCATATCTGATGATCGGTCCTGTTACGTGCCGGGCCATGAGCCGACACCATCTCAGCATCCGCGGATCCCTGGGAGCCAATAAATTCCACTCCACTTGTAGCCTCAGTAATGGGACCCACTCTAGGAAGAAAGATACCAACAAAGATCCATACCCGAATTGCTTCAGGTTGTCATGCCTACATTTGGTCAATTTTCTTTTTATACTGCGCAGCACAACATCTTCCCAGTTGAACACTCGACATTCAGTACACTCAATATAGTACTAGAAGTAGCTCTATAATGCCATATGAGGAGCAGAACTCCCATCCATCTGAGCTATAGTGAAAAGGATAGTACGGAGGTTCAAGTCTGTTACACCCTAGATAGCCACTTTTCCTTTTTTTCTCTCGGCCTCAGGTACGCAGTGTATACGACAATACTCACTCATCGGTAGCCCACCACCTCTACTACTGGTCAGACTCACATAGTACCCCCATCGGGACAATCCGGTGAAGAATTAAATGTCCTCAATTTCTAAGGACAATGTGTGGACCCCCACATGAAACACCTGCTGATCTGGGTCCCACGTACGGACCAAGTACTCTAATAGTCTGACTTGGGCCCTCATGCCCCGGATGCAAAAGTACTTCAAGAGCCCACAATCTCTCAAAGCTGCTATGGTAGGTGGATGATTTTCGGCCAATGCATTATCCTCTTCATGTTCCCTTTCACACCACTCAAGCAGCATGTTGCTGACCAATTATCTGCACAAGGAACATAATAAGAGGATTAATAATTATTTTCATTCTTTGGATATTTTTCATTGGGTAAAAATTTTAAAAAAATTTGGGCTTTGCGGTTCTCGCAGGTTCCCTATGTGCACAGTGCGAGAACCTCACAGGTGGCTTAAGGCTCACCTGCGAGAATGCATCATTCTCGCAGGCCTCGAATATGATGCCTGCGAGAATGGCAACACGCATATAGGGATTAAAAAATCAACTTAAAACTGAGAATTTAACCAATGAAATTACAAATTTAAACCATGAAAATGTCAAGGATGAAGAGATTACCTTAATGTCACAGACAACTCGATGAATGGTCTCTCGTAGCTCCTGCAAATTGACACCAAACTTGGAGGGTAAAAGAGGGGGTTTTTGAGCTCAATAGTGGAAATGTAAAATGATGTGGTAAAAAAAAGTATTTACTCATTTTATTTAATTTTACTATATCATTTTGGTTTTTTATGATTATTTATCAACTAAACCCTAATCACTAATGTCATGTTGAGTGTAATTCTTGCAGGCGTGATAACTTTGATGTTTCAATTCAGGGTTACGAACGTGTTTTTCTTTGTTATAGCGTGTTTTTGATCATTTTTTATGGTTTTTACATAAAAATCTCGAGCATCATTTTTGTCCGTTCTTGCCCTCGTAAATACATGAGAACACGATTGAGCATACTTTTATCACTTTTTCGGGCTCAGCAAGGTTATACGAAAAAGGAACCCCCCTGGAGTTCTCTTTAATCTCTTTTCAGACTCTCTAAATATGAAAAGATCATCGAGTGACCATGCTATTTTCACGCTCGATAAAGTATTTGAAGTAAGCGTCTGGTGAGCGATAATTTATCTCTTTTTTGATATCATCCAAACTATTTTACGAAAAAGGAACTGAGAGAGTGCTCTTTTAAGTGTTTTTCCAAACTTTATAATCTTGAAAAACCTTCGAGTTTTCTATCTCTGGACTCGTTAAACAAACATTGACAGACCCGTGATGGGACCGAACCACTCCTTCTTAGGGTTCGTTAAACATACTCCAAGGGACTCTTCCAAAGGATGAACTTATATCAACAAGCATATGTTATCCTCCTCAATCTTGTGAAAAAATAAAGAGGTACTCGACAGAAATGGTGGGGGAAAAATTGGGAAAGGGATATGTTTTCATCATCGTATTGATTGGCAGTAAGTGTCTCTCTTGAACATGACACCCCCTATTCATCACTTGAAGCCGGTTTGGGAAATCCATTTGTTTCTCATTCGATTGATTACAAGGTCATTCCCTGTGTCATCTTTGAGTCAATGCTGCCAAATCATTGGTTGTGTTGTTTATATGTTCAAGAGAAGTCCATCTGAAACCTGTATTGAGTCGGCCATCTGTAGTTATCCGTTCTCTCTGTGTCAGCCTTCCTTGTGTCTAGTCCAATTCACGGCATACTCTATTCCAACTTCAAAATGTGTTACTCATTTCATGTCGTTGATGGGGGATACATCAAGGCCCTCCTGTGACGAGTTTTGTTCCATCGACTTCAGCTCATTATCTAGAATCAAGACTTAGAAATTATTTGGTAGCTTGGAGCTTGCATGCCTCAATGGCAGGTTTCCTCGCTTTCAACAGTGGGTTTACATCATTGACCCCTGATTGAAATATTCTATCAGATGTTCGACTTCAATTCATTTATTCACACTCGATGGATTGTACTATGGTACCTTGGGAGTCATTGACCTCAATAGTGATTTCCCTCACACTTGTTCATGGTTTCATCAATAACTAGTAATCAAGTGGTTTCTACCATGTTCGACTTCAACACATGTAATCACATGGTTAGATTCATACTTTGGGCGAAAAAATTGAAGAACCTGGATATCATCTTTGTGATTCAGGTTGCGATGGAGTATGAATAATTTGCGACACATAGATCCATTGTGTATGTCTCGTGGCTATGTCGTCTTGATTTGAAATTTTTCGCATAGATTCACAGTGTATTCTGGTGGCTATGCTACATTTTGATGGCATGGATCCACAGTGTATGATTGGTGGCCATGACCAATGTATATAATGTAATCAGTCTGTGATCTGAGTATGGGAATGCCTACCTCAGAATTGATATATATGATATTCTACAGATGCTTGGTTGTTCGCAGGTTTTCAATTAGGTGTGCTCCTGGTTCTCGACACACACATGCAACTTACAAAGTCTATCGACTGTCACTGGTTCCACTCTCATACTTTGGGGGGCATTCTGTTACCCATGATTTTGGTCATCATGATGATGTATTGATGATGGTGTACTCAGGCTCTTCATAAGAACTTTCTCCTGAGAAAAGTTACTTTCGTCTCTTTCCAGAAATATCATTTTTGAAGGAGGTTCGCAGGCTGCTAATACATCTGCCTATGAGAATGCATGACTCTCGCAGGCTACCTTAAGCCAGGGTGCGAGAAGTTGGCACTTTGTTGAATTTCTAGGGTGCAAACTCTTTCTTAAGAAAGGAAAAAGATGAATTTTTTATTCTTCTAGAAGGGAATCTTCTAGAAGGATGAGATGGAATTTGAATGGTTATCCTAGTACTGGATTCCCTGATATTTTGGGATCATTCTTATCCAAGTAAATAATTCATTCTCTCCTATATATTAAGGGAATTCTCATGGAAAATCTTAAGCAAACAAGGTTAAGCAAGATTCATTGGAGAATTAGTGAAAGAATTGTGTGAAGGATTGAAGCTTGAACAACAGGATAGGAAACTCCAGTCAAGACATCATAAGGGTTTTGATCTTCTTCATGCAAGTGAGCAAGTGGGTGTGTCAAATCCAAGGGCCATCGAAAGGAATTTTGCGACATCAAGGCTCAGGTTGTAATATTTACTTTCGATCAATATGATACAGTAATATGTCCCTTTCCCATAAAGTTATTTCCACTTTATTGTATAATTCCTTGATCATATACATAGATTGACTATCGAATAGATTGTGATTTCTTCACTTTGGTTGGTTTGTGTTGTCTTGGTCTTGACTGCATGAGAGCACTGGAGTGAAGCAGGAGCAACAGAGACCATAGGAATTGATTA
The DNA here is from genome assembly GCA_009831015.1 of Picea engelmannii. NCBI lineage: Eukaryota > Viridiplantae > Streptophyta > Pinopsida > Pinales > Pinaceae > Picea > Picea engelmannii. The sequence continues at coordinate 162,527 of ML803653.1, forward strand.
TAAGGTATATTACTTGTTCTTGCCTCCTAGTTAATTCAATGGTCAAAATCTAGGGAAAGAGTCATGTTCTATCTTGCTTTGTTCTATATCCAGGTGGATCTAGGGAGATTGGTTAGTGTCTGCACCTACATATTTATCCAATAACACTTGCAAGCAGTCCTGAAAAGTCTGTTCCTTTGGACTGAACTCTCCACCTCCTTCTCTGGTGTCAAAAGGACTTTTCACATCATCAGCGATCTTCCACCTTCAGCGTCTTCTGCCTCAACATCTCGCCTCTGTGCTTCGGCGATGTGAGCTTCTCCACCTTCTTTATTTTTATCTATACACTCATATGAATTGTGCCCATTCTTCCCACATGTGAAGCATGTTATTACTCCACCTCTTCCTCTTCCTCTAGCTCTAGTACGAGGAAAAGTGTTGTTGTGAGCATAATCTCCTCCCTGCTCATTATGCTGCCCTCTCTGTGAGGTTCCACCCCTCTCAGTTCGAGTCTAAGGTTTCTTCTAGTCTTCTCTGGGCTTCTAATATTTGTCTTGGGAAACTGATTTGCCTCTGGGATGAATTATGCCTCGACCCCTCTGACTTTGTTTTCGGCTCAGCTTCTCTTCAGCCTTTAGAGCCATCTGATAAACATCTTCCACCATTCAGATGGTTACCATGCTCATCTCATCCTGGATATCATATCTCAGGCCATTCATATATCTGGCAACTTTCTCATCATCGCTCTCCCGATGACCTTCCTTGATGTTCAGTTTATAGAATTCCTCAATGTATTCTTTCACTGTCATCAACTTCTAACTTAGGTTCTGCATCGTCCTGAACAGAGTAATTTGATAATCCCTAGGGATGAATTTCGCCTACATCTTTGAAATCATTATGTCCCAGCTCTTGATATTTTGCTTTCCCTTGCAGTGTCTGTCAGATTGTAGTTCATCCCACCACAATTTTGCATTTCCTTTCAATCTCGTGATAGCATGCTTGACCTTCTTGTCTTCTTCGACATCTTCATAGTCAAAGTATGTGTATAGAGCTCTAATCCAGTGTAGAAGCTCCTGTGCATCCAAGTTTCCCTCATAATCTAGAATGTCCATCTTTTCTCTTACACCCATCCTTGCAATAGCTCTGATCAAATGCTCGTTTGATGCATCTTCAGTTGCAACTTCTTATTCTCGCTCAGCCTCAGCTTCACTTTCGAAATCACTGAGATCCCCTACACTGGCTGTGCATCTTTGCACTATCTCCATGTCTTCGAGTCTAGCTCGTAGATCATGCATCTCTCTCTGCATCGCTGGATCTGTCATCTATCTGCCTCTTCTTCTCGGCATTTCCCTCTCCTCTGGATCAGGTGTCTATGCGTCCCTTCTCCTGGGTGGCATGGTGAACTCTTCTTCCTCTACTATAGAAAGAAAATAATCTTTTTGTGCTCTGATACCAGATGATGTCGATGCCCCGCTACCTCTCAACCCGTAGGTCGAAAGGCCACATCGACGAGGGATATTTTCTTTCTCACGGCCCAAAGAACACTAATCATTCCTTCTATTTCCCTATCGGGAAATCCACACCCATAGCAAACTCTCCACGGGATCTCCTCTTTACAATCAGGAGATCGGATATCGCGACTTCACGAGGTCAGTGGTCGAACATTCGACCCTCGAATCCCCGATATCCGATGACAGTCAACATTGAAATTTTCCTATAAGGATTTCCTCTATCATGATTTCGGCACTCATGATGTCGAGTAGTTTGTATCCCTGACTCTCGATGCCCGATACACTGAAATTCTGACACATGCACGAGTTTGAATTTTCAACACCCCGTCACCTCTATCGAGATTTCGGACTTCACGGTATCGCGAATCCGGATGCAAATGTTTCGGGACTTCTCGCCACAAAACTCTGATAACTTGTGCCACCTGTCCACTCGCTGAATCTTGTGGCCCACATGATTCTTTGGCTATCAGAATATCGCGTTTCGTGGTATCTCGATTCCTAATGCAGTTTTCACAGAGTCTCAACCAACGAAACCCCGATATGAGATATTCACGTGTAGATCCAATAGCCCTTATGGATCAGATTTACGGTTCTATCCCTCCTGAGCTTTGAACCCCTCCACACTTGCACTGTAACTTCCCTGCTTCTCTGCGGGGTCTGACGGCTCACAGAAATTCATGAATTCTCCTCGGAGAATTTCGACCGCTCGTCCTTCTTGATGAAATCTACGGAATGATTCAAGTGTTCCTCCTTCGGAACTTATCCACCTGCGTGCGAAACTTGCTACGCTTCTTGAAACTTCATGTCCAACTTCCCTTGCACTGTCCCTCAATGATTTTGAAGGCATTATCCTTCCTGATATTTCAGAAGATCCCTGCATGCATTCCTTGGAACAAACTTTCAAACACTTCCTGAGTATTGAAATTCCTTCAACCCTGTGCACACCTGCAGCAACAGTCTCTAAATGCTTTGCTCAGGTTCACAACCCTAAATATTTACTTGGCCTGTGCACTCCTTGCATGGCTCCTGTGCTCAACTGCACTTTTAAGAGAATGAGAACAAAAGCAACTCTATCTGAACCCTCTGTCAACACACTCCTTGCGGACACTTCAACTGCACTCCTTACAGGAACTCTTGCTCAAATAGAGAAACAATTGAAACTCATTCCCATTTCCTTTCAAACTTCAACTCAAACATAAAATCATATACACAACATATAAAGAAAATGTATAACAGAAAGAAAACATTCATGAGCATATCATTCAACATCAACATACAGAGAAAAAACACAAAAACCATGAATTTGAATCAAACTCTTCTATTAATCCAAATATCTGTACATGGGTGTTCTTACATAGCTCTCTGCTTCTCCTATGCTCCAATCCTTAATAATCTTCCATAATGTTACAATACACAATGAGGGTGTCTATACCCCGTTTCCCTCTTGCGCTCTAAAACTGTCTAATCTAGAATTAAATTCTATCTACCTGCATTAACTACTTTAAATTCCTTCTACCTACTAAGGACAAGAGAAAATCGCTCAAGGTACATTTACATTATACAAGTGTGCATCATTAAATTGCCACATTTATGTTCGTGCATCAAATCCAAGAGAATTTCAAAAAATTGTGTTGGTGCTTGTCCAGTCATCCTTCGCTTTTGCATTGGCTCGCATGATGTGTTGGCGATGCTCCTGCATCAACAAGAAAGTCAAGAACGTTGTCACAAGACTTAAAGGGCATGCAACATTATGTTGGGATGAACTGCAGGATGACAAACAATGCAAAGGCAAGCAGAAAATCAAAAGTTGGGATAGAATGGTTACAAAGATGAAATCCAAATTCATACCCGAGGATTATTAGATTACTCTGTTTTAGAGAATGTAGAACTTGAGATAGAAGTTGATGACAATGAAAGAGTACACTGAAGAATACTACAAGATCAACATCAGGGTAGGTCATCGGGAAAGTGATGATGAAAAGGTTGCCAGGTACATGAATGGTCTGAGATATGACATACAAGATGAGATGATCATGATGAGCCTTCAGAATGTGGAGGATGCTTATCAGACGGCTCTAAAAGCTGAATAGAAGCTGAGCCAAAAGAAAAGTCAGAGAGTCCAAGGCAAAATCCAAGCTCGAGGCAAAACAATTTCCCAAGACAGAACTCAGAAATCTAAAGAAGAGTGGAAGAAACCTTAAACTCAAATTGAGAGAGGGTGAAGCTCACACAGAGGACAATATACTGATAGAAATACTTTTCCTCGAACCAGAGGAAGAGGAAGAGGCAGAGGTGGAGAAATAAATCCTCTACCTGTGGAAAAAATGGACATAAATATTGTGAATGTCTAGATAGAAAGAAAGAAGGAGGTGAAACTCACATTAACGAATCACAAGGATGAAATGTTGAGGAAAAAGATGCTGAGGTCAAAAGATCACTGATGATGAGGAAAGGCATCTTGAAACCAGAGAAAGAGGTATAACACCTAGTCCAAATGAACAGACTTTTTCGGACTGCTTGCAAGACCAAATATGGGGTATGCAAAGTCATCGTGGGTAGTGGTAGCACAGACAATCTCGTATCTACAGAGATGGTAGAAAATATGGAGTTGGAGACTATTGAACATCCAAGCCCATACAAAGTTTCGTGGCTACAAAAAAGACATCAGGTAAATGTCACTAAACAATGTTTAGTTCAATTTAAAATAGGAGGATATAAGGATGAAATACTATGTGATGTTATTCCCATGGATGTTTGTCATCTATTTCTTGGTAGACCATGGCAATATGAAAGGAATGTGATTCATGATGGGAGAAAGAACACATACACCCTGGAGAAGAATGGGAGAACTCACATGTTGTTGTCGATTAAGGATAAAGAAGTGAAACTACAGGTGAGAAACACTGTACTTCTCATGAGTGGGAAGGAACTTCTTAAGGAGGTTAAGAAGAAGGAAGATACACAATTTATTGTGGTCAGGAAACCTATAACTTTTTTAACCAGTACAAGAGTGGATGATTGACCAGAGGAAATCCAAAAGTTGTTGGAAGAGTTTTCTGATATAGTAGTGGACGAACTACCTTGTTCGTTGCCACCGATTAGAAGTATAAGTCATCACATTGATCTTATACCTAGAGCCAGTTTACTGAACAAAGCAACGTACAGATTGATGCCGCAGGGGAATGAAGAAGTCAAAAGACAAGTCCAAGATTTAATGGACAAAGGATTGATTAGAGAGAGCTTGAGTTCATGCATTGTTCCAACGGTGCTCAGCCCAAAGAAAGATCAAGGCTAGAGGATGTGCACAGACTCAAGGGAAATAAACAAGATTGCCATCAGATATAGATTTCCTTTGCCAAGGATGGATGATTTGATGGATTCCTTGAGTGGGGAAAAATATTTTTCAAAGATTGATTTGAAAAGTGGATATCATCAAATTCATATGAGAGAAGGTGATGAATGGAAGATGACATTCAGGACGAATGAGGGGCTGTATGAATGGCTTGTTATGCCATTTGGTTTAACAAATGCGCCCAGTACTTTCATGAGATTGATGAATGAAGTCCTGAAGGATTTCATAGGAAATTCTTCATTGTATATCTTGATGATATATTGATTTTCAAGAAAACTGAACAAGAGCATTTAAAACATTTAGCTATAGTGATGAGGAGATTACAGCAAGAGAAGTTGTTGATAAATATAAAGAAATCAACATTTATGAGGACATAAATCATTTATTTGGGTAATGTTATCTCTGTAAATGAGCTGAAAATGGATCCATATAAGGTAGAAGCGATTACGAATTGGCCATCACCGAAGAGTGTATTTGAGGTTCCAAGCTTCCATGGATTGGCTAGTTTCTACAGGGAATTTAACAAAAATTTTAGTGGAATTAGCGTACCGATGACAGACACAGTGAAGAAAATGCATATGTCTTTTCACTGGATAGAAGAAGTAGAGAAAAGTTTCAATCTGTTGAAAAAGAAGATTACTAAACAACCAATTTTGGTGTTGCCAGATTTCAGTAAGACATTTCAAGTCAAATGTGATGCAAGTGGGTCTGCAATTGTAGCGATCTTGAAACAAGAAGATAGGCTGGTCGCATACTTCAGTGAAAAACTGAATGAAGCAAAGATTAAATATTCAACATATGCCAAAGAATTTTATGCAGTCATACAAGCGCTAAAGAAATGGAGACATTATTTGGTCCCTAAAGAGTTTGTTTTGTACAACGATAATCATGCTTTACAATTCGTGACTCAATAGGAGAAGTTGAACCAAAGACATGTTAAATGGGTTGAATATATGCAGAATTTTACTTTTGTAATTAAACATATTTCTAGAACTTCTAACAAAGTTGTTGATTCTTTGAGTAGGAAATGTTTTCTTATGTAGGAGTTCAGAGTCAAAACATTGGGTTTTGATAACCTCAAAGACATATACAGAGATGACCTAGATTTCAAAGAGGCGTATGAGGCATATGAGAATCCAATTTTCAGGGACAAAAGTCAATGGACCGAATATATGATCCAAGATGGATTATTATTTAGGGGCAATCAATTATGTATTAAAAAATGCTCCATGAGGGAGAATCTGCTGAAAGAAAAACACAGTGGAGGATTGGCAGGACATTTCAGTCATGACAAAACGTTATCGAAATTAAGTGGCTCATATTTTGGCCAGGGATGAGGAAAAATGTCAAAAGATTTGTGGACATATGTAAAAAAATTTAGCACACAAAAGGAAAAAGGAAAAACACAGGGTTATACCAGCCATTACGCATACCATAGAGGTCGTGGGATGTAGTGAGCATGGATTTTATATTGGGGTTGCCAAGAACACAAAGAGGATTTGATTCAATCTTTGTGGTGGTAGACAGATTTTCAAAGATGGTACATTTTATACCATGTCAGAAAACCAACAACGCAACACATATTGCGAACCTTTTTTTCAAAGAAGTCGTTAGACTTCATGGCTTACCAAGGAGTATTATTTCTGATCGAGACACCAAGTTCATGGGACATTTCTGGAGGACTTTATGGAAGAAGTTGGGGACAAGTTTTTCATTTATCTCAGCTTATCATCCTCAGATTGATGGGAAAACAGAGGTTGTGAACAGAATCTTGGGAGATTTACTGAGGAGCCTAGTGACTGAACACCACAGTCAATGGGATCACATTCTGCCACAGGCATAATTTGGTTACAATGATTCAATCAATAGAAGCATAGGGCAGAGTCCATTTCAGATTGTTTATGGAATGCAACCCAAGGGAGTGTCTGAATTGAAATATTCAGAACAGACTGAATTCAGAAGTTCTAGTGCAGAGGATTTTGCAGAGGCAATGAAGGAACTTCACTCCCAAGTGAGGGAATGTTTGCAAAATTCGAGTCAAGAGTATAAACATAGAGAAAATCAACACAAGAGAGAACTTCAATTTGAAGTTGGTTATCTATTTCTTGCACATTTGAGGAAGGAGAGGCTCCCAAGGGGAACATATGACAAACTGAAAATGAAAAAGATTGGACCATGAAGAGTCATGAAGAAATTTGGGGAAAATGCATATGAGATCGAATTACCCAATGGGGTTGGAATTTCACTGATATTAAACATATCATATTTGTACCCTTACAAAGCTAAAGAAGTAGGGGAAGAGAATGAATAGACAAAATTTCAATGGACCAAACAAATACTTGTAGCTGCAAAGCCACAGATGGAAAGTATACTTGACAAGAGAATCAGCACGAAAACCACGAGGAAAGAGTATTTTGAATACTTGGTCAAATGGAATGGACATCCAGTTGAAGATGCCAGTTCGGAAGATGAAGCAGAAATTTAGAAGCATGGATAGACTGTGCAAGAGCTCATGAAGAGGAGTTCATAAAAAAATGTCAAGCAAGGGAGTATGATGTAGGAGCATCGCAAGCCTGAAGGCAGAAGACAACTGGAAAGTGCAATATACATTTTACGCATTTTGAAAATGTTTTTGAAGCATTAATGTAATGGTTAAAAGAAAGTGTACTTTCGTATTGTAAACATATCATGAGCGATTCGCTCTCATTTGAAGAACATAAAGGCATTTATGCATAGTTAATGAAAGTAGGTAGGTTTGAATTAGAGATTAGACAGTTTAGAAGAATAGGAGGGAAAATGACTATAGACAACCTCGTCTTTGTATCTTTGTATCATTCAGAATTAGATCAATTAAGTACATTAGCATAAAGAAGAAGAGAGTTGTAGCAGGAGAGTTGTAGAGGAGAATCCGTGTACAAAAGTTCTGAATTAATATATGAAGCTTTGATTCATATTCATGGTGTTATGATTCTTTCTGTGTATACATGCTAATTGATCTGCTTATGGTTGTTTTATTCTCTCTTTCATGCATTTGTTGTTATGTTATGTATGTATGATTTCATGTTAAGTGTTTGAAGTATGAGAGAGAGGGGAAATGAGTTTCAATTGTTTCTCATTCTGAGTGAGAATTTCCTACAAGGAGTGCAGTGAAACATCCACAAGGTGTGCATTGACGAAGGTTCAGAGTTCATCTATGAAAGCTCAGGATGGATACCATTGTTCTCATTTCAATAGAAGTGCAAGTCGATCACAGGGGTCGTGAAAGGCATGTGCAGGCTAGTTGAATCCTTAGAAGATTGTTAACTAAGGTTGAGAGATTGAAGGACTGTTGTTGTAGAGAAAGTGCACAGAGTCGTGAGTTCAAATACCCAGAAGTAATTGAAGGATTTCTACAAGGAGTGCGTGCAGGAGTTCTTTGGTGATTTGAAGTTGTTAGAGAAGCTCAGATGGGGTAGTTCCTTTGAAGTATTCAAAGGGAGGTGAAGTGAAATTGGTTTGTAGAAGGAAGGTCACGACGAGGGGACATTAGTTCATTTCGTAGAAGTTCTTGAGGAGGGAACTAAACGGTCGGAATTCTCCAAGGAGAACTCTTGAAATAGCGAGGACTGTAGGATCCAAGGAAGTTGCAGGGGAAGTTAAGTGTTGGATAGATCCACCTTTGAAAGGCAGTATTCAATGTGGATCATTGATTTCGATCATTTGACTGTTGAGATCATTTCGGCATTTTGAGGATCATAAATCCGAAGTGTGGGTGAAACCTTTGGTTGGTCAAATCCACGAAACGCGAAAATATTTTTTGTGTACAAAGACAAGGGATGACGATGTCATAATCTCGAAACTTCAGAATTTGGGATTTCGGAGGTCCTGAGGACGAGTGATCGGAACACAGGGAGGAGGAAAGCCTGAAATCTGAAGTTGTGTTAGGATATTTGTCATCATTTCGGGATTTCAGAAAATCGAGATTCAGAATACCAGAAGTCTTGAGGACAAGGAACTTGGGCCCTTGCACTTAGAATTTTGAAGTTGCGAGATCCGGGATATCATGAAGTGGTATTCCGACATTTTGGGAATCGGGATTTCAACATTCCCGTTGACAAGAATTCGGGCTCTTCACAATAGAACCCCCGAAGTTGTGAAACACAAAATAGTGTGAAGGCATGTTTTGAAAATTTGGTATTTCAGGGTTCAGGAACCCGATAGGACAGTGTTCTGGGATCGAGAGTCTTGGACTCCCAGTACTCGAAAGTATGAAATCACGTTGGTTTTCAAATCGAAGGGAGGCTTATAGCCATTGATCCCATTAGAGATATCATTTCAGATTTTCAGGGTTTGTGGATGTTAGGGCGCCAGAAGCTTTACATAAGGACTCGTGAACTCGCGAAGTCCAAAACTCCAAAAAGGGGAAAAAGTTCTGATAGAAGCCAGCCTTCTGCTGAACATTTTGGGTTTCGTCATTTCGGTAGTTGTGAATACAAGAGGTCAGGAATCCTTGTTTTGTAACTCCCGAAGTCACGAAATGCGATACAGCTGTATAGGCAGATGCAGCCAAGAATTTCGGGAATATCGACATTTGGGGTTTTAGAAGGTGGAAAGGTCAAGAACCTTGATAATAGGATTCACGAAATCACGAAGTCTGAAACCCCGAAAAGGAAAAAAACCCGATACAAGAGCAGAACGTGGTCAAAGATTTTGGCGTATCAGCATTTCGGGTTTTGGCAAGTGGAAGAGTCGAGGAGCTTGACATTAGGGATCACGAACCCATGAAATACAAAGTCCTTAGTGGATTAAACGAAGGGGTTGGTTAACCCTTAATGTGGTTGTAGTGAAGATCCTCAACGGATCTCGACCCGAGGGCAGGGGGATTTATGTCTACAACCATATTTTTGGAAGCGTCATGTTTTGTATGAGTCTAGACCCCACAGTTTTATTATTACCTTGGATAGAAAATTGTACAGGATACCAGTGGTAGCGTCATCTACCGCTATTTATTTAATCTCTACTAAGCAATGCAGTAAGGTCATTTCATAGATCGGGAAGTTCTTATTATTTTTTCTCTGTGCTCACAATAAGATGAAGGTCGTTGCCACATATGTGGCCTCTACATAGAGCCTCTCTTTGCAACAAAATAAAGTGGATGGGATCATGGAATATTACATATACATCTTCTCCTCACCCACCAGGGTACCAATGCACTGCTAAGTCAAGCATCCAATTCATCTCACGCCTAGTGCACCTCTGCCTAATGGACTAGTCTATCGTTTCTCACTGATGGAAAATGACGAAATCAAGCATTAGATCCAAGAGATTTGTCGAAATGGGAACATCAGACCCAACTCCTCCCCTTGTGACATCCCAATTTTATTGGTGTAGAATAAGAATGGGAACTACCAACTCTTCATTTATTACAGAGAATTAAACAAAATCACAGTGAAAAACTGGTGCCTAATTCCCAGGATTGATGACCTTCTCGGCTAACTCAAGGGGGGAAATTTCTTCAACAATATTGAACTCAAGTATGGCTACCACCAGGTTCCCATTGAATTAATTTATATATGAAAGACAACTTTCAAATCTAAAGAAGGACTCTTCGAATGGATGGTCATGCCCTTTGGATTAACAAATACACCAACCACTTTTATGAGGTTGATGGATGATGTATTGAGACCCTTCACCAACTCTTTTGTGGTGGTATATTTGGATGATATACTCATCTTAAGAAGAACTTGGGAGGAGAACATGCAGCATATTCAAAAGGTTTTGAGCACTCTACAACAACAAAATCTATATGCCAACTTGGAAAAATGCTCCTTTGGAATGAACAGGTTCCAAAACTTGGGCTACATTGTTGATGAACATGGGGTACATGTTGATCCATCTAATATCAAAGTCATCCTTGACTAGCCAACTCTAACTACACTAACTAATATTCAAATCTTCTTGGGACTGGCCAACTTCTACCAATGGTTCGTGTTGGGATTCTTCCATATTGCATGGGTCCTCAACAAAGTGACCAAGGATGGTGGTAGGGAACAGTTCGTGTGGTGGAAGGAACAAAAATGAGCATTTGATGATCTGAAGCATCGCTTATTCTTAGCTCCAATACTCTCCTTGTTCAATGTGCAACAACCATTCGAGATTGATACTAATGCATATGACTATGTTGCAGGCACAGTTCTCACTCAACACGATCATCCAGTGGCATACCATAGAGAGACACACTAAGATACTATCCAGAAATACCCCACCTATGACAAGAAAATTTATTCCATTGTATAATCCTGTCGTCAATGGAAACATTTCATTCTAGGAAAGGAGACGATCATCCACACTGATCACAAGCCTCTACAATTCATATAGATATAGAAGAAGTTGCAGAATGACCACCATCATAAGTGGTCCACCTACCTACAATAGTCCCATCTCAACATCAAGTATAAGACATGGAGAACAAATCATGTCACTGAATACCTAAGTCGACCTCCCTTGGATGCACTCACCACTGTGCTCCATTCCTATGGACATGAGGCATATGAGTGGCCCCAAATTTATCAGCAAGATCCAGAATTCACCACCACCTATCAACTCTTCGGTATAGGAGCTAATGTCACCGATTTTCACATTCAGGATAGACTATTATTCCATCTGGGCCATCTTTGTGTTCCTTCTAGCGAGCGTGCAAAGATTATTTGGGAATCCCACTAGAGTTAGATGGCAGGACATTTTGGTGTAGAGAAAATTGTGGTTATTCTAGAGAAACATTTTAACTGGCCAAAACTTTGAGAGGATGTAAATAGGTATATCAGATATCTCACTTCTTGTGCCATTTCTAAGCCAACCATCAAGAAGTAAGGCTTATACACCCCTCTTTCTACTTCCGAGAAGCCTTGGGAATCCATCTCGATGGATTACATGTCTAGCCTTCCATCCACCCAGCAAATAAATAATTATGTATTTATGGTCGTTGATTGGTTTTCGAAGATGGCCATCCTCACGGCTCGCAAGAAGAACATCAAAGTTGCATATACTACCAAGATCTTCTTTGAACGAGTGTGGGTCCATTTTGGGACACCACAAACCATCATCTCCGATTGGGAAAACAGGTTCCTCAACACATTTTGGTCAAGTCTCTGGTTGTTGTTGGACACCAATCTCAGTAAATCCACTTCTTTCCACCCCCAAACCGATGGCCAAACAAAGGTCTTCAATGAGATGATTGTGCACATCCCGTGCATGTAAAACTCTAAGAATTTGCGTATATGGAATGAGATTCTCCCCTATGTTCAATATAGTTACAAAATGGCCCTCCATAGCTTGACCAACCATATCCCATTTTAGGTGGGGATGGGATTCCAACCCTTGGGTCCCATTGATGTTGAACTACCTCTTGCAAGCACATAGACAAACTCTTCCCACGTTCAACCTGAGACCAAAAAAAACACTAGATTCATTGAGCGGATTCAACACATTTGCCAACAAGTCCATGAGATTTTGTAGAAAGCCAATGCTAAGTACAATAAGTGCCATTATCAACATAGGGTACCTCACTAGTTTCAGTTTGGAGAAAAGGTCTGGTTAGATTTTTAGAAAGAGCATCTTACAGGGCCCCATAAGAATATCTTTCCACTTTTCTATGGGCCTTACACTATCACCAAGGTGTGGGTAGAAATGATTTTGTGCTCAACACTCCACCCATCCTTGGATTGCACCCATTGTTCAATGTAGACCTCCTTTGTCCATATTTCCACCATTATTGGACACCTCAGAGATCGCAAAATTGTTGGAAGATTGGTTGTTGTCATTGATGTCAACCCTAGTCATGGGTTTTGGACCGCAAGATTGATAAAGGTATTTAGACATGAAGGACAATGCACATGCATATACAACACCCATGAATGGATA